>VZRZ01006685.1:0-122659 GCA_013398175.1 Climacteris rufus | reverse complement strand
TTTTTTTTTTTTTTGGTGACAGAGACTGTGTTCCCAGTCATAGCTGTGATTCAAACTCACCAGAAAAGTCTTTCTCTCACTGTTCAGCATCTCTACTGGGAATTCAAAAGAATGGCAAAAATCATTTCAGAAGGGAAACTGCATGGAGACTTGCTGCTTGAGAACAAGGAAAGATGATCACTCATAAAACACAGGTAGGAAATGAAACAGGAAAGCTATCAGATCCAGACTTCCTCCATGAATAGAGGTTACCAAAACAAGCACTCCAAAATAAAAAAGGAAATCATTGACATTTGGTCAATCGGGACTGAACTGGCTGAAATAGTTCCGGATAGAGGCTGAGCTGCTGTGACTCAGACAACCAGGGAGGAAAGTTGCTGAGGGCCAAATGCCAGCAAAAACATGGGAAATGTGTTACTCCACTAAGGTTAAAGAAACTTCCCACCCTTGCTACTCTTTACCACTCCCCTCTTCCTCTTAAAACTAGACTTGGGCAGTGGCAGAGCTCTTCAGACATCTCCTACTGAAGGTCTTAATTTTCCCTCCTGCCTGGCTGTCCCTTCCCATCCTGCCAGCCTTACTCCTTCTTTCAAAAAGACACTTTTTTAGATATCACATCTGCTTTCCACTATGCCCACGTGGAAAAAATCTTGACTTATGCCCCCTTCTCAACTCCATCACACAATTGTACTGGTGTTTCTACGACTCCATAATGGAACAAATGAGTCAAAATGGTAGTAAGAGGCCAGGCTAGGGTGAGGGCTTCACCTGAACACATTAACACCCGCAAGGACTATTATCATCACTTCATCTGACTCCTGCCTGATGCTCTCTGTGGAATTTCAACAGTGATAAGTTTACTGAGCCCCCCTGAATTGTCCTGAAACTTAAGGGTATTTCTCACAATGATTTTAAAAGTGAAAAGGGCTGAGACTCTACTCCCCTAGATATGCTGCAAAAATGATTAATTACTCAAAATGTTAAAAAAAAAAGATAAATCTCTACACACAACCTCACATGGCTTATAGGAGGAATTTTGGAGTTTAGAAACTCATCTGAGGTCATTCTTGTGTAACTCCCTTAGTCCTAATAAACACTTGTGGATTATTTTAAATCTTTCTGTTGCAGAGTCCAGCTTTTATGTCATTCTTAAATTCCTTCTCAAAGGCATTAATATTTTGATGATATAGAGTCTAAGTTCTGAGCTGTGTGACTACAGTTTTATATATTCAACACTAGGCTTACATGCCACATTTTTATCACACAGCTCTTTTAATTAAAGTTATTATATTATTAATGTCTTTTAAATCATATATTAATAAAATAAATAAACATAATGTTTGTAATGTTTCTACACCAGTTATGATAGATGAGTTTTGACTGAGCCAGGATCTCAGAAAAAAGAAAAAAAAACAGAAATGTGAAGTAAAATGAATTTTTATATAGATACTGTGCAATATCGACAAATCTGAAGCTGGAACACTTCACTGAAACCGATTCAGATATGAAAGCATGCACACCAGAGTTAGAATGTATAAGTAGCTGATAGAAAGAGAACACTTTTAATCTTCACTGTAACTATGGTTTTAACATAGTCATTGACTCACACTTTCCTGTGTATGTATTTAAGATCCTAATCCTTAAATGTGAAATGCAACCAGAGAAGGGAATCAGGTGAAATGCATGTATTGCTATTCTGGGCATGTGCTGTGCATAAGTGTATTCATAATAAAGGGAGTAGACAAAGTTGAGATGGATAGATACATAGATACACAAACAGATAAAAAGTGGATTCTCATTTGCAGGACTCCTTAAATAGGTGCATTATTTAGTTCTCTTTTATCTATTCAGATATCTCTCTTTAGGAGGGAAAAAATGCCTAGGAATTCATTTCCTTTGAGAGTTTAACTCTTACTCAGAACTTATCCAGTGAGGTGAAATCTGTGAAAAGTTTCACAGGTTACTGTGGGCATCCCACAGATGCACTGTGAAGGTTCACAGAGTCTTCATGTCCCTACAAATCAGGCTTAAAAGGCCACATTTTTAAATCATTCTACAAAGATGACTAAAATGTGGATAGAAGAGAGATAAAGGAGAGTTTTAATGACTCAGAGAGTAGCTCCAGCTTTTGAGGTTGCAGTAAGAGATGTGGACATGACTGTGAACCTTTTTCTCTCTCTTTACCATTGGGATCTGACCATACTTTCTTCCTGTCCCTGGCAGCACTGGACATTTTGGGTTTTTTTCCCAGATCAGAGCTCTAGAAACAAGATGTTGTACGACAAGGGTGCTGTCATGTCTGCCACACTCCTCAACCTAAAATCGCAGAACCTCAACATCAGTCAAGCTTCAAGTGACCTTTGGAGATCTCCAGTTCAATCTCCTCCTTCCACAGTAGACCAGGTTGCTCAGAGCCTTGCCCATGAAAGTATTTTTTTTCCCTAAGAATTTAGGAAGATCCCACAGCCTCTCCAGGCAAAATGTTCCAGCTCTTAGCCACTTCCATAGCAACATAGTCCCCGTGTTTAAAGGTCCTGTCTTGCAATGTCAGCACTGCCTCTGGACCTTTTTTAGTATATATTTGGCAAGAGTCTGAGTTTATCTTTTCATACCATCCTCTAGGCAATACAAAATGATTTTACCAAGCCTCCCCTTCTCTTAAGATTGTTTCTTTCTCCTTACTTGTGTGAGAATCCATGTGTAAAGCTATGAGATGGAAACACCAAGCCAATACATCACAGAAGAGGCTTGTCTAACCATGTTCTAAGCAGTCATGTGGTGTGTTGATCCTTTGATGGAGAAGAACCCATCCATCAAGCTGTACATGGTGTGGCCTTTTTAATGAGGTTCCTCCCAATGCAGGATCCTACTACGTGCTGTTGCACCCCCTTTTGCAGCCAAGAGTCAAGCAGAGCTAATCTTTTGTCCTCATTCCCCATTACCAGATCATGAGAAAATACACATTAAATCATTCTTTCCTAATGCAACTTGTCACATTAGGGACCTATGTGACTCTGGAGGGGTGTAAAAGGCACCTAAGTGAGCTGATCACTTTGAGCTCTCTCATATCAAGAGAGGGAGAGAGAAGCAGGTACAGAGGATGATCCAGATCACTGAAAACATCTGACTCAGTTGGACCACACAATTTTCCCTCTAAAAGCAACTCTTGCCTTCCAATGAGAGCTCGATGTGATTAAAACTAGTACAGAGACAATTTTTTGGATATTCAAAGTATTTGTGAAATTCTCTTCATATTAAAAAAAAACCTCCTGAAACTTGAAGGTTTTGACATTTCTCAATTCCTGAGCCATTTGAGGTTCATCATTCACTGAAGTTTTTAGAGGTGACTCTACCCTAATCACCAGTTCTTGGACACAGGAGTCCAGGATCTCATTGAAACAATGAACATCATAATATTGACGTGTGAGAGAGCTGCAACTACTCAAAGAGGCTGCATCACCCATCACTGAGCTCAGAACTCAGCAAAGCACGTTCATAAATCAGGAGGTGACAGTAAATTTTTAACAGTGTACATACTAAGGCATGAGCAAGAGCCCAGTTTATTTTACGGGCATGATGATAGCAGCGAAAAATGCCACAGTGATATGGATAACGTGGTGGCACACCTGTAACCTCCAGATCTGAAAGAGAGAACTGTTTGCACTTCATCATTCCAGGAAGAAAAAAACACCCAGACCTCCTGTTTCAACACACCCTAAACGGAGCCTTATTGTCCCGAGGAAAAAAACCCATAACATACAAAGTATACCTTGTGAATGTTATTCTCAGTGATTATGCACTTCCATGGTATGTGGAAGTTTTATAGAGCAATTGCATCCATTGTGACTTTGTAATTACAGTATTAGGAGGTCACAGACAAAGAAACTTTGCGAGCTCTATTGATTTTTGAGGCTAACCCAAACAGGATATAGATTTGCATTGGACTTGTAACTTTTCAACCTGTACACAAAGTGCTGTATGCTCAGGAGATGAGCACTGGTAAGTGATGTTCCTGACAGCCAGAGTCTGATCTCTAGTTCTCTTTCAGCACAAATCTGCATGATCATCTTGGAAAAACAGTGTCTTTGGGGAATAAGTAATTAGGGAGAAGTCCTAGAGAGTGAAGGAAACAGTTAAAAGTCATTCAGCAACTAAAATCATCCTTCCTGACTACCAGCATGTTTTGGATTGTGTTCCTAGCCCTTAAATATTTCCTTTTTGACTTTTTACTTTTTTAACTATTTGCTTTTCGAGCCATCAATTCTACAGCAAAAACTCCATCCTGGACAATGGTGTAAAAGAAGAGCTGATTGATTTTTTTAAACTCTACAGTGCGTTTTCACTAGACAGGAAAACTTAAGAAAGAAAGAGTTCTTTCAAGTAAGTGGCAAAATTGCTGGAGTTATTGAACTGAATAAGGCTGAACTGATCTTACTTGGGTAGATAAGAGCTGTGTTCACAGAACATGGTGGATCCCTGCCACACCACTATTTGTGAGAATAATGGGAAACCTCAGCCATTCCACAGAGCACATGTACCTTAGTATAAATTTAAGCATAGAGTTTCTTGTCAGTAGGGATAATAATTAATTTTCTGCATAATTAATTTTCTGAAAAATGAAAAAAATTTAAAAGCAAAAGGGGGAGGGGAGGTTGTTGTTGCTATTGCTTGGTTAAGTCAAAACTACATAATTCATTTTAAACCAAAAGAAATTGTTTTTTAAAAATCAAGGACTTCACAATGCTTATCAGTCATTCTGATATGATGCATTCTAGATTTCTTTCAAGTATGAAAGGTTTCTTCCATATGCTGTCTTTAATAAATATGCAGAAAACTTATGAAAAATAAAGTGAATTCTCTGGAAACATTTTCATAGAAAATATTGAAATGTAGTGCTCTATTAATGTAGTGATAGGATAAGGGGCTATGGTTTTAAACTGAGACTAGATTTAGATAAAATATTGGGATGAATTCTTTCCTGTGAGGGTGGTGAGGCCCTGGCACAGGTTGCCCAGGGATATTGTGGCTGCCCCATCCCTGAAGTGTTCAAGGTCAGGCTGGATGAGGCTCTGAGGTGCTTGATCTAGTGGAAGGTGATCTAGGTGGGTTGGAACTAGATGATCTGTAAGCTGCCTTCCAACCCAAAGAATTCCATGATGCTGTTATGGGTTTTTTGTAATACTAATCAAGATCAATTTTTTTTTAATTGAATGAAAATTTGGCAAACTGTAGGTGGCACCATTGAACATTTTGGTACAACTGACTACTTTTTTCACTGAAAAAATTAGACATTCCAAAGTATTCAAAAATACCAATGTTAAAATATCATAATGATCCAACACTCACTGGGAAACTTGTAACAGCCTTTTAAACAAATTCCCTTCACAATATGCTTATTAAAAATGTATAATTTTTAAAGTTATATTTTGGGGGTTTTATACTCGTGAAACCAGACTCAATCTCCCTTTAATTTTCTATTGGCTTCCCACTCTGGCATGTGCATATTCTAGGTTGATCTGAAAGTTATGTCCCATACAGATGAATTTTGAAGTTGTTTGAAAGAGATAAATTGTTTTCAAGGAACAGAAATATAACAAAAATGATAAATGAACTTCTTTCAGAGAGCAGAGTGTAGGAAAGAACCTTTAACTGTCATGGTGGACAAGACTGCCTTTTACACCAGGGCTACTGAGCGTTGTTCAGTGTAATATAATGGGGACATTAAATAAGGGTAAGTGTAATTAATACATAACATTAGTAAGAGTCAATTTTCATTCTCTTCTTGAGGCTGACTGGTATTATCATTATTTTATTTTTTAATTTCCTGGTGATATCTCCTTCTTTACCAGCCTTCTCATATAACTGAGATAAGCTGTTGCACTTCTTGATTTGAAAGCAAGAGGAATGGTAATTAAGTAATTTGAAAATGAAAAGAGCTTAATCAAAGGGGCTTGTACAGTATGAAACTCTGCAGAACCTCCATCTACCTTCAAGAAAGACCCTCTTTCAAAATCTCTCCTGGCAAAACAACCCCATCCTGATCCTAGTCCCATTTATTTCAAGAGCAACGCTTCCACCAATATGTCTAACATGACATCTTAAAATATCATTATTTCAAGGGGTGAAAGCAAGTTTTAAATGCATAATTTAGTGCTGGGAATACCAAAGAAGCTCAAGTCACTCTGAATCCAAAGTATGGGTTTGATCCACAGGGGTGCCCAGGCACCCCAGGTTGCACGCTGAGTTGGTCACACCATTCACATCACCCAGTGTGATTCTGTGATTACAACAAAGAAGGTTTCAGTGACATTCTGGAATGCAGTAGTAACAGCACTTAAAAAAAGAGAGGGGAAACTGGATTATGGTTCCAACACCCCAAGGTTTGCTCACCCCATAACTTGTGAAGCAATAAGTAATAATGAACTGTGAACCAAAATTCAAGACTGTTTCCTTTTATTTGAATGTCATGACACTCAGGCCACAGATACATAGAACTATAGAATCCTCATAGCGTGTACCTTCGACTCTGTCTTCCACAGCGAAAAAAATTACTGCTTGGTTTCAGTTCTGATATAACCTGCTGATTTGGCAATGCCCATGGACAAAAGATGATGAAGGTTTGAAGACCCTATGTATAAAGAAAAAATTACATTTGGGCCATCCATACTATGTACAAACAATCCTGTATGCATAATGCCTGGATAAGGGAGAAGAGAATCAGGTCATGTTTCCTTTCCAAATAATATACATCTGTATGTGTGTATAGTGAGATACAGATTGTCATGGCCATTTTTCTATACAGATTATGGTAATGATTAAATGAGCGTAAATATGGACTTCTGAAAATTATAACAAGTAGGGGAAATTCCATCCTGTTTTGTATCTCTATCTTTTCTGTGAACACTACTTTGTTATCTGCAATATGCAAGTCTTTGAATAGGTGATATTAATTTAATATGCATTTATTCTTTCTGATCTTTCTTTAATTTTAAATTAAGTGAAGTCAATGATCAAAGAAAGGCCAGAATAATAACCCTGTAGGATGATTTTTTTTAATCTTTTCTGCTGGTCACAGAAAGCAATGAGAAGTGGCACTGTTTGTTTTTTCTGGGCCAGTTCTGCAATGTATGCCTAGGTGACAATGTGGCCTGCAGTAACACCAAAGTACATGGGAGTCACCCAAATAAACAACTGCCAAGTAGAGCAAAGGCCTGTGATCAATCTCTAAACACTCTTATTTACCTTTTGTGTTTCAGCAGTTGCTAAGAGCCACAAGCTTATTGCTCCAAGCCATTAAACTTGGAGCAGAAAGACTATCCCTGCCCCAAAGAATCTGCTGCAATAGGTTGTTTAACTCTGTATAACTTAATCTTCTTATAAGTGAAAGACATATACTCACACACCCAAATTCACTTCAACAGGATATTTAACTTTGCTCTTTAAAAAAACATGACAAAGATTGGAAACCTCCCTGAGCTACTAAATTTCTTTGTCATTCCGTGGAAAACAAAGTCATGTCTATGACAGAATCAATACCCAAAAATTACTTAGGAGGAAGTGGGCTGAGAACTTACCAATTCACTTCTTATAAGCCACAACTAAAGCAAATTATTTTCAGACAGACCCCTGTAGCATGTCTACAGTTTTATACAGAGACAGAAGCTCTGCAGAGAGCATACAGTTCTTGTTAGACCGACCAGTATGGCTGGGGGAAAAAAAAAAAAGAAAACCAAGAAAACAAGTTCTGAAAAAAAAAAAAGAAAACAAAGAAAACAAGCTCTGAAATAATGGAGTTTCATCCAGCCAAGGAGATTGTGCATCAGAAAGATAGCGGATATATTTAATCCTTTTTATTTCACCTAATTTCATCATCTCTTTCTTCAAAACTTTTCTTACATCCATAGACATTATCAGTCAGTAATTCAATGAGCTGTAAGATGCCCAATATCAGGACACAGCTCAAGATTGAATTGTCCCTTTGAACACAGGTGCCTCTTTGGCACCAGGAGTTAACCTCTGGACTGTGAAGACCAGAAGTGAGTTTAGAAATTTCTTTAAAGTTAGCCATACCCTTGACTTGCCATTCACCTGGCAATTAAAGACACTAAATAAAAAGCCTTAAGTTTTGGGTTCCGTGTGTTACAGCAGCTGAGGAGGCTGAAGGATCTTCTTATCCAATCTGGACATTTTGAGGGCGAAATATCTTGGTGGATAGTAAAACTTTAGAACATTTTTGAGAAACCTTTAGTACAAAAAATGTTGTTTCCATTCCAAAATAAAAAACATATATATCCTTTCTGGACAAACTTTGCTCTTTGGCTTATACCATTGTCAGAATTATCTATGTCTGTATTGGACCAGTCAAAGCTGCATTAGTATTCAGCTCATTCAGTCCCTGGTAGCACCTCTACTTCTATCAGCAGGTGTTTTTTGTTTTGGTTGGGTTTTTTTTTTAATTCATAATGTGTGAATTAGAAGCAAAATTGTGTAACAGTTAGATGTTTGGGGGTTTTTCTATTTATTATTTTCCCAAGAGGGTTTTTTGGGTTTTTTTGCCATCATGACATTGAATGTATAGGTTTGGTGCCTGAATTATGTCACAGGGATTGTGGGTTGGGCTTCAGAGCACAGTATCTTTTCTGGTAAAGAACTGGGGAGGCAGAGAGAGACCTCTTCATGTGGCGTCCTTTTTCTCCACCATACGAGAAGAATCCCAGGAAGTGATTCAGCTGCAGAACTGAACCCAGGTCTGTGTTACACTCTGAGTATTGTTGCATTTTTCATCTGAGGCCACTTAGAAGAAGGCCACTTTTTGCAGAAAAATGGGTTTTCTAACAGTTCAGAAGATCTGCTTCCATGCTAAACAATGGGCAGGATTTAAGTACTGCTAGGTTTACAGGCATATAAATCAGTTATTTTGTTCCTCACTGAAATGCATCTATTTCAGGGGTGGATTGTGGGAGTTGCTAATTCCACTGCTAAATCCACTGCTTATTGCACTTGCTAAATACACGGCAGGTTAAGATGGGAGGCACAGGTTACTGTTCACAGCCACTGGAAGGTATGACCTGGGCAAGTACAAATTCAGGCATGAATTTCCATTTCTGGAAAGCACTATTACCATATGGAAAAGTTTCTTGGTTAAATCCCACATGGTGTATAGATAAACATCATGTCTTGATATCAGTGGAAATTATCCCCAGTATCAACAATAAGAACAATTACTTATGGAGAGAATCACCTCACCTAAATGTTTATCTACAAGTCAGGCATCTAATCTAAGGTAACCACCTAGGCTCCCTCTGTGATGAACAGACAGAAACAGGCAGCAGGAAAGGAAACTCATCCTACCCCAAGATAAATGTCCTGAGATAGGTAGACTGAATCACCTTCCAGAGGTGCTTATCTCTCTTTATTGACTACAGACGGAACATGGATAATTAGCCATGACTAGACACCCAATTTTTAGATACCTAGACACCCAAACTTTAGCAAGATGAATCAGAGCCGAGTGATTCCCGCTAGGTAAACATCCTCCTTCCCATTCCTCAGTGAGAGAATGTCTGAGGCCTGAAACATAAAGCTTGGATTGTTTCCAAAATCATCCTTTTCCTTTACATTTAGAATTTTTTAAATTCTCTTCTGTATTACTTTGCCTCATATTGTCTCATTATGAGAATATTCAGTTTGCTGCTGTTAGACTGTACACAAACTGCTATTTTTATTGGAATACCTACAACAATGAACTCTCAGAACGGAAAATGACAATACATGACAAATGCATATTTGAAAACATTATAATAGAATCATCTGTATTTTATTTGCTTTCCTTCTAAATCGGGTGTAATTTTATGTACAGCTTCTACTTTCCCCAGGACTTTAAAAAATTACAGCTTTGTAAGAAGATCTGTGCCGACAAATAAATCCAGCTTCATTTTAT
The DNA here is from genome assembly GCA_013398175.1 of Climacteris rufus. Lineage (NCBI taxonomy): Eukaryota > Metazoa > Chordata > Aves > Passeriformes > Climacteridae > Climacteris > Climacteris rufus. The sequence goes on along the minus strand of VZRZ01006685.1, from coordinate 112,719 downwards.
TGCACTCTTTGATATAATTTGTATAAGTTACAGCCTAATAAAAGATTGGGGAGCAAACTTCAAGCTACATCATCTGGTTTTTTCCCCCCCAGTAGAGATATAAAACTATATTTGTTCTGGTTCTTTTTGTGTGGTTCATCAGATTAGGAAATTTTATTAGACCTCCTACTTCAGGCTTGTAACAATAAGATCCTTTCTATGCCAATAAGTGAAGCTTAGAGAAGTTCTGATGTGCTTATAGGCAAAGCAAAACATATAGGTTGGAAAGGCATCTTCATTTATTTAAGCACATACTTAGTACAAGATTAAAGTTATTTGCTTACATGCTGTCCTTAATATGGATAGGCTTAAAGGCATTTCCATGTATATTCCTGAATGGGAAACACATTCTCAGATGTGCAATGAATTTTCATTATTGTTTATTTGATGTTAAGTATCTGAACGTTAGATGTGCTAATGCACACGAATGGAGGTAGACCCTGGTAAGCAAAGTTCACAGGGTGAAACATAGGGGCAAAGGGGTTGAATAACCAATGAATAAAAACTCATACCTTTGGGCTGAAATTTCCATGTAAAATTTTGCTCACATTTCAAATGTGAACAACACATACTTGTTACTCTGGATTTTAGGACATTTTAGCTTATTCCTGTCTATACTTTGCAAAAAAGATGTTTAGGTAGGGTCACGTGTTTTTCAGCATCAAAATTTCTTTAAGATTCACTGGATGGTATAGAAAGCCATATGGTCTCATGGCTTCAGAGTACTGTTTTCCAGGTCTTGTGAGAGGAAGTGATTTTTTTTTAAGGAAATCTGGATGAATTAAGAGACTCAAGCAAAAAGTGTAGGGCTTGCACTGTGCAAATTGGCTGCTCAGCCACAGGTAGGGAGGAGTCAAGTAGAAATTTTACCACTAGCCAATCAAAATAGTTTAATCCTTTGGAGTTCTTGTAAATATGGACATTGAAATATCAGGAACAAATCACATAGGGAGATGCTAATTGAATACCACATTTTGAAATTATCACAGACCTCTGGGAGCTAATTTCTGTCTTGCCAGTTTTGAGAACAGTGAAATCAAACTGTTAAATCACTGTGATAAAACAAGGTGACCTTTCTGTAACAGACAGGTGGATATTATTTTGTGTTTCTGAAAGACCTGAAATCTTTTCTTTCACAGAAGAAAAAAAAAAATTAAAAAAAAAATAAAAAAAAGAGAGAGAGAGAGAGAAAGAAAAAGAACTGTGGTTTTGTGGCACTAAATTCAGACTAGGAAGTGCTGGATTCTTGTCACAGCTTTACTTTGTCATGAGGCTGAGAGACCCTTTCACTTTACAAACCTGCAGCAATACTGAGGTGCACACCTGAAGCTAACCAAACCAAAGATCCCAGAAAAATACAGTGGTTTGGATTGAATTTGGAAAGAATCTTAGAGATCACCCAGTTCCAACCCTTCTGCTGTGGGCAGGAACATCTTCCACTAGACCAGTTTACACAGAGCTCCATCCAACATGGCCTTGAAAAGATCCTGTATGTCATCCCAGTTAACGGGATGCAGGAACAAGACCTTAAATTCCCTCTGACCCTTCCAGATGTGTAAGTTTAAGTCTCATATGCTTCCTTTGTTTTCTGACTCTATTCACACTGCATATTTAAATAAAACCTGTGAAACAGCCCTTTGCTGGGTTCTGCTTGGCTTAATTTGAAATGCAGTTTCCAGTATTGAGGAAATCAGTTTAAAACAGAGGTGAGACAGGCAAGCCTCTGGAGAGACAGCAACATAAATTGCACAGTGCTGGAGGAAAGACAGCAAAACAGGGGCTTTCTGAAGATTGAGAAGGGAAGAAGTACAATATAGAATCACAGAATCCTGAAATGGTTAGGATGGGAAGGGACATTAAAGATTATCTAGTTCAAAATTCCCTGCCATGGAGATTTGGAATTCTAATTCTAAATCTTCTAATATTAAAAAAAAAAAAAGGGTAAGTGAAAAAAGTAATCTGTTCCCCTCTGCACTTATCAGCAGGACAGGGAGGGATGAGTTGCACTGGATGACCCTTCCAAACTCTCTTCCAATCCTATTGTCTTCTAACATCCTAACACTCCTAACAGTGTTTCCTAAGACTGCAAATTTTGTTTGGATACAGAATGTTATCACAGTTGGTCCTGAGCTCCATTCACACCTCCAGCACTACTGCAAGATGGAAAAACTGGGCATAAACAAACATCTTTGTGTCACAGTAGTTTTTGGCCAGAGTTTATAAGAAGCCATCCATCAAAGAGCAAGAATGCTTACAAGTTTTGAGTTGAGAAAGTGCAGAGGCAAGCTTTTGGGGGGATTTCACAATACTGATTTCTTGGTTTGAAGCAAAATATATTTACAAGAGCATCTGCTGGTGTGAGTCTCTTAAATATGGCATATACTCCGTGTTACTGCTTCATCATCATGTATAATTGGCAATAAACCTATTTAGAATTCAAGATGCATAAAACTGAAAGTCTTTGAAGGGAATAGCTGCTGAGATTATATTTATTGTGCTTTCCCACAATATTTTTCTATGCATAATGTGATAAACCTCCAAGGTGGTTGTAGGCAAAGCTGAAATATTCACAAGTATGCAGTTATTATGAATTTAGACAGGTTGTAAGACATTTTGATATCAAACTCTTAATGAATGGCAGTAAACATATTCTACATTACTTTATTAAAATGCCTATTAAAACATACACATCCACAGAATGATCACTGGATGTGTTTATTTGCGAGCAAAAAGGCCATGAAGAAAACAGCATGGAAATAAATTTTCTTTTCCTGCACCACTATGATAAGAATTAAGGCATGCATTTAAAGTTCATATTATTTTCAGTGTGTTCACAGCACATCCAGATAATCAGATATTCAAAGGAGGATTCCCAGTCTGTTCCAATATGCCACGACTCAGTAAATCGAGTTGTGTAAATGATAGTTCCATATCCAACAATGTTGTTTTGAGATTCCAGAAAAACTGCTACACTCCAAAATAACAATAAAAAAAGAACCAAAAAAACCAAACAAACAACAAATAGCCAACAAATATGTTCTCATTATCTTGATGTTTTTCAATTAAAATTTATCCTTTTTTTCTTCTATTTGGCCAAATTTTATTAGCTAAAATTTAAAACTAAAAAGTCATGTTGGGCTAGAAGATGGGGAAATGTTATTTCTTTTCAACATTTCAAAATGCACAGTCTGAGGGGAGGAAAAATTCAAATTATGAGTTGAAAACATACAGAAATTTACTCTTTCTGAGTAAAATTTTTATTTTCTTTGCAAAGTCTTGATCAACACCCATGACAAACACAAAAACAGAAGTCTCCTATAACATCCAACAGCAATTGCATGGCTCCATACCAAGCTGTTAATATAGAGCAGCTCTTAAGGGCCTTGAATATGCCCCATTTTCTGTAGGCAGTGGATAAGAACTGTCCTCCTGGTGGAAATACCTCCATGGGAAACATCCCTGCCCCATTGTGAAATGTGTGCTAGACCAGCAGAAAGAAAACATCTATTATACCATAAATTCATCCAAAACATGGCTTTGAGGAGAAGTGTGTGTTGGATCAGCACATGGTGCCCTGGGACTGGAGAGCCAGGAGCAAAATGGGGAAAGGCACCATGACACAGTTAATGCCTCCCTTAGGATATACTGAGCAAAAATTAATGCCTGGAGTTTTTTGGCTGCTAATAGGAAAAGAGAAATGATCTTTAAATATTGGTGTCTTCCTGATATATGCAGCTTCTGTGGGTATTTGCCCTGAAAATGCTCATGTGATCTGGTTGTGAGAAGATTTGTATGCTTACAAGCACAACCAGCTGCAGGATACTGGGGGTTATGCCACATGATCTCTGTATAAATCATAAATAAAGTGGGATAAAACCTCAGTACAACTATAACCAGCACTCACACTTCTCTCCTCTTTGTCAATGCGGCTATCCTGCTCTTGCTAGAACAAATAGGAATGGCTTTAAACTGGGAGAGGGTGGGTATAGTTTAGATGTTAGGAATACATCCTTTACTGTGTGGGTGGGGAGGCCCTGGCACAGGTTGCCCAGAGAAGTTGTGGCTGTCCCATTCCTGAGAGTGTTCAAGACCAGGTTGGATGGGGCTTGGAGAAACATGGGATAGTGGAAGGTGTCCCAGCCCATGGCAGGGGTGTGGAACCAGATGATCTTTAAGGTCCTTTCTAACCCAAAAAATTCTTGGAGTCTATAATCCTTACATTTGTCAGTCCTCAAGAGAATCCAGATGGTTTTCATAGGTAAACTGAGTCCCAGCACACTGAATTAACAGTGTGAGGTTTGCAAGGTGAGGACCTGTATTGCTCTCCTTGCCTTTGCCCAGAGGCAGAACTCCATGGAAAAAAAACAGTACCACTCTGAAAGAATATCCTGAGGGAGATTGTTATTTTTCTGTGCCATGATTCTACAATAGCACATTCCCACCTGCCTGTTGGAAGTGTTTTCCCATTCAGAAATGAATTTTTGGAGAACATAGAACAGCAACATACCCTACAAACCTCCTATTTATACAGAACTGCTGTTCTTATAAGAACTGTTTATACAAATAAGTAACATACCCCACAGTGCAATATATTTCTCTCGCCTAATGTACTTTTTGACATTTGATGAGAAACTGCAAGCCTTAATCCCCAAGCCCAGGTTAAAATGAGGCAGCAATGTACCATCCAAATGAAAGGCTGTCATTGTTCTTGCTGCATACAGACACACTCATTTCCACGTCTGGCAGTAATATTGTTTTAAAGCAAACTGTGAAGAAGTTATGTGAGCCGAGTCAAAAGCTGGAGTGTGCATTTAAACATCCTATTAATAGGCTTGGAAGAGCACGTTTATTAAAAAAACTTGCTCTATGAAGAACTGTTTTCCTTAAGAAAAATCTACTTGACATGTCTTTATTTACTGTCCAAGCCGTAATACAATGTTATAGCCCCACTGATATCATCAATAAATGCATTATGGGATGCCAGATGGACAAAGAACAGAGCAGGAATGGGGAAAGAAAGGGAAAATAAAGAAGCAACAATGTCATGTCACTCTGTCTGACACACTGGGAGGTCAGCAACCTCCCTGCCATGAGGGGGGTTTTTATTCTCAGTGCATCAGGAAAAAGGACAGTATCAGGAAGGGTTTGAAGGGAGAATATGTGACAATATGATTCCAGGTGTTTCCCCCAAGCACAGGTACAGGCATAATGGTGCTAACAGAAGAAACAAGGAGAGGCTGGAGGAGATGAGTTAGTAGTGAACGGAAAGAAATAAGCAGATAGCACTTGCATGGAGCCATGAGAACTCACTCCATTGTGTTCTCTGTGCCCTCCTTGGCTGCTCCACACCTCTATGCAGAAGTCCCAAACCTTCCCAAAATTCCCAAATCCCCAAACATCTACACACTAAGAGTAGAAAACCAGCAATTGCTTTTAAGATTTTCTCAGGGCAGGTCAAATACCCATTTTATTATTCCCCTTTAGAGACACCACAAAGGCTGCTGTATCTTAGTGAATTTACATTAAAGCAGAAAATTTTTTATCCCCCAGGAATGGGGAAAAAGAACAAACTCTTCCCAGTGTTCACATCAGTTACATATTTCTCCTCTTCTTTCTGCCCTTCCCCTTCACCCCTGCCTCCAGCACTGGTGCTCAAAGGAGAAAGTAACAAAGATATTTGAGATTATAAAGGGTTTTGGATGAGTGAACCTGGAGTGAGTAAAGCTCTTAGAAAAGAATTTAAAGGATCGCAGTGGCATGCAGTCATGTTATATAAACATATTCTGAATGGTACCATCATACGCCCAGCCCTGGCGCCACAATTGCATTAAGTGAAATTTTATACAGAAATTGTGAAAGTGCACCGGGGTTGGCTGATTATATGCTCTTTCTGTTCCCTTTCAGACATGAAGCAAGAAGCCAAGGTGCTGGAGAAGAATGTGGACAGTGCCAAGAGGTTCCTGACCTAATTTAAGCAAAAGGTTTTCTTTCTTTTCTTTCTTTTTGTGTTATTTTTTGCTGTTTTTCATCTTTCCCCCTCTCTTTTGGTTTCCTCCATAGGATTCAAAGCTGTCACTCCTCAGAAACGAACACCTGAAATTGACTGTCACTGGGATTTAAAATTTTCAAACACCTAAGGAAATAGAAGAAATTGGAATAAGGTCATGGCATAAAAGCTACTTCCTGAAGTGTCTAATGAATATTTCCCCTATGTATCTTGGCAGCTTTGAAATATATGTGGAGGGGGGCAATTTACAATACTATTCAGGAATTGTTTATTCTTGCCAAAATAAGTTAATTAAAATGAGGGTCTGATTAAAATGAAAAGGTCTGGCTCATTTGAAATACTAATTTAGGCCTCTAGTTCTGCAATCTGCCTGCAAGGTTCTCTGTGCAAGAGCAGGGCTATGTTTCTTAGCAGTAAAGCATTGTTACAAGCAAAGCCAACTTTTTTTTGCTTTTAATGTTGTCTGATCTCTTTCCCTGAGATAGCCTGGGTCTGTTGACCTTCAGGGCAAACTGCAAAGCCTCACTTTTACTTGCACTAAGCATGAGTGTATGGTTTGTGGTTGAAGGGGGAAGGGAGGTGGGCGAAATCTGTTGTCCAGGATATGGGGTAGATTTGTTTGGAGGCTATCTTTGCTAGCAAAGCTCTTACTTAGCCCTGGTACTACCACTCATGTAGGATGTCCCCTCATTAATCTAGGTTACTGACAGGCACTGTTCCAGCAATGAGACAAGAGACAGCCACTGCCCAGCCACCTATGAACTGGGCTGAAGCTTTTCAAGTAAAAAGTATTGATAAAATTTCTAAGACTTCTCCATCTCCCCCAAAAACATTTAAATTTATTTTTCCAGATAAAATTTCCAGTCCCTAAGATATCTGCCTTTCTGAATGAAATCCTTTTTCCCACTTCCTACACACACAAGTAAAAGAAAAAAAGAAAAAATGCCTCCCCTTATTTTCTCTATCAGCTCTGAATATAAATATTAACCTATGTGCTTCTCTAGCCAAGGAATTCAATAGTGTGATAAAACATAACCCAAACAACAGAAGACCCAAAATGTTCTGTCAGGATTAATGTCACTACCCTCTGTCTGTTTAAGGGTTCCATAACCCTTAAACAATCAGAACCTGGGAAATCCCTTCACTTAAATCCCTTAGTAGGTGTTATGGATAAACAGCAGAAACTGGTTATTCCTGCATGAACTTAAAAACTCCACCAGCCATGTCAAATAATGCCTGGTTTACTACAAAACGAGCAGATACATGGCATAAAATTCTGGGCAAATCCCGTTGTTTTACTGGCTGTATTGACACTAAATCAACTAGCAGAGAATCTCTGCATTTCCTCTGGACAAGCCCAGGTAATGCTGGTAGTGCAGTGCATTTCAGGATTCTGGAGGATGCCCCATTGTTTCTATCCTCACCAAAGAGTACCTGCTGCACTGCAGCTCCTAGTAGGAAGGGGGAAGTTTCCATTTGCTCTGCTGCAGTCCGTGTCCCCTTGTTCCCTCTGAGCCAGAGGCAGGTCAGGTATTAGGCCGTTTAACATTGCCACCATTTCTATTTGTCTGCACTACCTCATTAGGAGGTCTGGGGCCATGGAGCACTTTCCCCAACCATTACCAGACATAGTCTGGGATTTAGCACAGGCCAGGGACCAGTCCCAATCACCAATTTAGATGTAACTAGCCCATTTTGAAGGGTGAGATTCATACAACAAGGATGTGAGCCATGCCATCTTCATCAGACTGTGCCACGGAAAGATCCTGTAACATACTCCTACAGTTCTGACCTATGCATTGTGTGGCTGAAGGTCAGCTAAATGGGATATACTAGGATTACAGGTCTAGATTTTTGTTCCAAAATCTCTCTTTATTTATTTTCAACACTTAGACCCCAAGCAGAGTTGGAAAAATAAATGAGGTTTTGATAGTTTAAGAAAAAAATTAAATATCTGTCAGAAAATATTTGCCTGGTTTATTTCAGGAACATCAATTAAAAATTCCATTATGCCATTTAATATTTCAGTGAAATTCTTCTATTCAGATTCCTATTAATAAGGGTGCTGGGAGCAATGAAAACCTGAGAGCTGGCAGAATTTATTGGATGAGATAAGATATTATTTATACATGGGTTTTCATATGCGGATCTGGTACCCAAACATCTGGTTGGAAATGAAAATTCCTCCTCTGTTTGCAGGGTTGTTCATTCCACCTACAAGTGAATTTCCAGGGAAAGTTAGGGCTGTATCCTCCTCCATATGGCATCCTACACGCAGGAGCTGAGCATGAGACAGGAAAGAGCAAAGTCCCTCTCCTGAGTCTAGCTGAGCTCACCTGCTTGGCCTCCATAAAATATGTATTCCCTTATCTATATTTCCCTTCTGAGAATGTTTATATTTATTTTCCTTATACAAAACATCCCCACTCGGTTCGTACTTGCACTCCATCCCCATTGGTGTGGATCTTTCCTTCTATTACAGTACAGGCATTTGGCAAAACAAGATAACAGCAGAGAGTTTTGTTACAATCCAAAGGTTAAAACTGAAAAGCCTGTAAGTGGGAGTGTTTTTTCTGACGGAAAGTGAGGCACCAGCTGCTTCTCAGGGCTAAAACCTTTTTCTGAACCAGTACCTCTGTGCTTTTATTATGTGGTTCCTCTCCTTATATCTCTTAATTTTCATTTACTTCAAGATTGTTTTCTTAGAGTTGTCTCACATAGCGAAGAGGAAGAAAAGCATGAATAGACTATTGATGGTTTAGCTTAATATATAATGTATATGGCAGTCTTATCTGTGGAAAATATTATCTTTATAGCAGAATATATTTCCACTTGGTTTGTTTTGGCAGGAGAGAGGATTCAGGGTGCCTGGCCACATCTAGCACCACCATGAGTCAAGGTGCTTGAGTTGTGTTTTCCTCTCTTCCTGTGTTACCTTTAGAAGTCACAGGGCTCTCATGTGCTTATGTATGTTAAATAGCTAAATCCAGAGCTGCAGCAGCATGTTCCTGTACTCCCTCAGAGCGGCCTGCTTTCCTTCATAAAAGCCCATGTGGATGCCTCTCCTGTAGATCCACAGGAGGAATGAGAGAGAGCATTTACCAGTCTCATGGGCAGTTATTTTATCTCAAGCTCATAGCTGCTTCTTCCAGCTTTCCCACCAACACTTCAATCTCTTACAGATGCCTTTACTATTCCATGATTTCCTCTGCCCCTTTTCTTGCTGCCTCCATATTTGGGCTTCGTTCAAAAGTGAAAGAACAGTGGAGAAGGTGCTGTGCTCACCTTGTATAGGGGCTGTTCCTTCTGGCAACAAGGTGAGGTAGTCCCACAGCACAAGGTTATGGGGGAGAGTTTGGGATAATCCCCCCATCTCCAGACTTGCCTGCCTCCCAGGACACAGAATGTTTCTTTGCTTAAATTCTGTCAAAACCTGTGAAATTGACAGATGAAAGATAAGGCAACTGCACTGTTCTGGGTCTGTGTGAGTATAAAGAAGTAGGATTCTCTTCACAGAAGTTGAGTAGGTTTGTCCATTTTTTAATCTTTTTTCACCCTTAATGGGAATTTCTGAATGCCATGGAGTAGAAACTGTTTTGGTGGTGTGCTGAGACATGAGCCAAACATCTTGAGAGAATGAGTACTCCTCAATACCATACATATTTATCCTATCCATATTAATGCACACAAACAGAAGCAGGTAGACACGAGGGGAGAAAAACCTACCCCTTCTTGCTTCACGTGCAGAGGAACTCATGTCATGGGCAACAAGTGAGACAAAAAGGAAGAGAAATTTTCAGAGGTCCAGCTGAGACTGGAGTTCAACCATGACAAGTAGAAGCAGTTCCTGAATGAAAATGCAATCCCTAACCAGGCTCACAGCCTAAACCAGGAGCAACATTGTGCAGAAAGGGGACCAAGGCAGAGATTTACAGGTTACACACTGTGCAATCTGTTGGAGGGTATATCAGTCATTACCAAAATAAAGTCTGAGTAACCTGAACCTCTGTTCAAACACAGGACCACGGCTGCTCTTAGCACTGACAGAAAGACTTAGTTTGGCTAATGGAGGAAAATTATCCCTCTTCATTTCTCTAGTGTGTTGAAACACAGTCCTTCAGACCAAAGCAGCATGGTTATTGACACTAAGCTCTTCAGATTCCCAGAAGACACAAATTTTCAATACAAAGTACTGGCACAGCAACACACAGATGGAGGATAAATTCGCTGTAGCTACTCACCTGATATGCAGGATATACAATTTAGCAGGCTTGTGTACATCTTCATCAGCTTGATGATCTTCTGTGGGGTGCTCACTGTGAAATGTTTTAGCACTGGTGCACATATCCTATGTTACAATCTGCACAACAGGAACTTTGGTACTGACCAAGGAAGGAGAGGGAAAGCACATGGCAGGAGCTGCTCAAGCTCCTTTCCCAAGCCAGAGATGCACAAGCCATTTTGCACAATGTGGCGTATTCCAAGGACAAAAGCAAAACAGCTCTTCAGAAATTTCTGCGTGAGCTGGAGATAAAAGTAATCCCTGCTAGGGATGGTTTAGCAGTATGCATATATGGGGGAGGAATTTCAGAGGAAGGGAAATACCCCTCCACCCCATCCTGAGTTTTCAATAATACTTTGTAGTTCTGCCCACTTTTGAAGTAGCTTGAAAGAAATGGAAGTATTTGGAATGTTTTTACACAAGAAATACTTCCTTTTGTATAATTAAAATTATTGTGGTTGGCTCCTAGAGTGAGAGGCTCATAAATTTGTTTCCAGTAGCCATCGGTACAGTTAAGACCCATCCTATCAAACTGAGTTAACTGGTGTTCATTTTGGGCTTCATCCAGAGCTCATTGATGTCAGAGGAAAGAAACTATTGACTTAAATGGACTTTGGAGTAGATCTTACAAGCTGAAAAGAACAGATAATCTGGTTATTTCTGCCACAAAGAAAAAGCATACGTAGTGAAAATAAATAGATGAAAGTCAAAATAAAACAATAATCCAACTAAAAATGTAAAAAACAGACAACAAAACTCAATGATAAAGGAATAGGATGTTTTTGTGTGACCCAGAGTTGTTACAGGGATAGGCAGAGAACCTCATGGTTCAGAGGGTGACCACAACAACTCTTAGAAATCAGGAGCAGACATAGTGAGAAGAAAAGTCGCCTGATTTGTCTTTCATATCTGAAACTGTAGAACTAAAACCTGACCAGTGATGCAGAGTAAGCATTATACCGGATGACCTTAGGCTTAATGTGTTCTGGCCAAACCTGTAATATCAGGTTTTGAAGTTGTCCAGTTATAAATAGGGATCACAAAAATTGCATAAGTCAAAGATCCTGAAGAACACACAAACTTGGGGAAGGTTTATAAAGAAACCAGTGGTGTTTCTGGCCATGCTGGATGAATTATCTAAAGTTATAAGGATCTCTGGAATGAGTTCAGTACTCAGCAGATTTCCCATGAGAACATGCATCTGCAATGCAAATTCCATGCCCAAGCCCTGCAGCATGATTGCCAGATCCAAGCATTAGAGTGATGAATAAATTCTCTTTTCACTCCCCTTACAAATAATGAAAATATAAGGAATAAAAAATTTGAAGTATTTTTTTTATTTGCCTCATGGTTTAAGAAATGTGAGTGCTGCTGGAACGCCAAAAGCTCTTCTTTCCAACCATGATTATGAAAAATTACTTTATTATTGTTTAAACGAAGGATGGGGTACTCTCTTCCCTACAGATCTTCACTTAAGTTCCCATTTGGATTGTCTGCTTCTTGATTCCATATTCTTTCTTTGATTTCTTTCCTCCAGCCCATCTTTTCCAAAACATCCTGGGGGTGAACTTCTGCCCTACAGTGAAACCATTAGTAAAATATCAATTGAATTCAAGGGGGCCAAGATGGTGCCAGTGACAACTGGCTTCACTTCTTTCTTTGTAATTCCATACCATAGTTAAATCGTTCTGTGAAGTTCTCTGCTTTGAAAATTTCCCCAGCATTAACAGTCATGGATTTCCTGTGATCAGGATGCCACAGCTTCCCTGTGCCGTTCCCCCATCCAAAGTCAAGCAGTATTATTATTTAGATGTCCCTTTAATGTCATTCTCATACCAATTATATCTGCAGTTGATACTGTATAATATTGAGCATATGACATTGGATATTAATTCTGACGTGTCACTCTTTGTTTGTTTTGTTGTATCTTTTAATATTTTTAGGTTGTAAGTTTGGCCAAGATCAGGCTTTACATATTGACTTTGTTCTCTGCAGATTTTAAATAGATACAGAGAACTGTGCCATTCAAATATAAGTTTTAGTAACCCAAAATATCAGCTTAAATCTCCAAGGACAAAGAACTGACATAAAAGTCTAATCTTCCAAAATCTTTCATAAATCTATAAAATTCCTGTTAGGCAACCTGATAAGTCACTTGACATTTCCATACTTTGATATCTCCAGTTCTGAAGTGAGGTAACACTCTTATCTTTTTGAAAGTAACATGAGACTAATTTTTCTATTGACAGATTATTCTGGGGACTTCTGCCAAAGCAAATCTAACCTTCCAATGAATATATGTCTAGAGGAAAAACACAGCAGAGATATGAAAATAAGAGAAGACCATAAAGGGTCTAACCTCAGATGACCATTGTCATTGTATATTTATATTTATATGTATATTTTGTAATTTCCGTGTTGTGAGATAAAATCCTTAATTTCTGTTTACTACCCTGGGTCAAAGGATGAGGGTGTTAAGAGGAATATTACAAGTTTTGCCTCTGTGTACATTTTTAAGGCAACAGTTCCTTAATTCTACATGTACACGACCGAAGCCACTCCCTTTAGCATTATCAATTTAAAGGGTGATGCGTGGTTGTTATAGCTGAAGGAGGTAAATTACAACTACTTGAGGAAACAAATAGAAAACTGTTTTAGTCATCACATTAGGGTTATAAAAAATAAATTTTGATTTGGCTATATGTCTGTATAAATGCAAATGGAGCAGTTATATGCACAAATGTTACTGTGAAGGAAGTTTTCCTGTTCCTTTGCAAATGGGAGAAGTCCTTTCATTCCTGCATTCAAAAGGGAAGAGGCCCCATCTACAAGCAGAATTACAGGAAACAAAAGAGAAGTGAATGCGTGTTCAAGTACTCAGAGAAAAGTGTTGGATTCGTTCCAAAAACCCAGCATAATTACTGGAGCTGATACACCTCCCTAAAAGTCAGCAAAAGATTCCCTTGATCAGAAAAAGGGTCTGGTGCTGCAAAAACTCTATCAGTTTTCTTAAAATATTAAGCTTTGTGCCAAAGAGTATCCTGGAGTACAGTCAGGAGCAGATATATCCCAGGAAGAGAGAAGTCAAAGAGCTTGCACAGTGTTTTCTATATAAGAATAGTTTATCTTGGAGGAAATACATTTTTGTGGTTGAAAAGTATTCACACAAACACACAGAAAACAGATCAACAATAAAAACAAAACACTAAAAAAAGAATAATACACGTTTTAATTGGTAAAATGGAAAAAAAAACCTAATAAAATTGTCATTTTTCTATGAAGAAAATCAGAAATATTTAAATATGATCACTGATACTAACTCCATGTCTTACCAGCCTATCTCACTGGAAAGGAATATCTTGCTGGGTTTACCAGGTAGTCTAAAAGGAAATTGGATTTAAGACTAAAAGGTGATCTGACACTAAAAATATGTGATATATTTCCTGTACTTGTCATAAAATTAATTTCTGCGTGATAATAAGGTACTAATTATATTACCACTTCAACATTAATTTGCAAAAATTCACTTTTTTTTCCCCTGGAAGGGATTTGACATTATAAAAATGTAACAACTCAGCTGATCTTATTAACCAAAAGACTGAAAAATATTTTTTAACATGTGCAGAGGCTGTTCTGGCAAATGAGCCATGCTTGAGCTGATACTGTATTGGTTTAGTTCTCATCTTATTTGAAGTGCCTCTTAGTGATCTTTGTTTGTATTTACATGGAAGATCAATTTGAGTTCTCCTATCTTCAACTGTAAAAAAAGTTGTTTAGTTAAGAATGTTGAAGACTAAAGCCAGTGACTCCACCTGAGCTAGTCCTCATGACCGGATCTCATTCAGACATTCTAACTCTGAAATACTTTCTCAAATAGGTGGGATGAATCATGCCAAAAATACTTGTGCTCTCCATGAACTGCAAAGGGAATTGAGAGATTAGTTCATCTTCTTCTCACTGAGATGATTTGAATCCCCTGGTCCACCAGAGAAAACAAGTGGGACATCAGCAAGACCATTTACTTTGTCCTAAAATAGGAGCACCAATTTTCTTCTGAAGCTGTGGACCAATTTTCTTCTGAAGCTGTGGACCTACCTCTCTTAATAGACTATAAAGTGAGTTTGATGCCTTAACTTTAGATAGCTCAAGTGACAGAATGTAAACTCACCCACAATATATAAAGAAAGAAGTCTGTGATGCCATTATTTACAGCAATGTAAATAATGAAAGCAATATAAACTCATTAACACCATCTATTAAACCTTTCAGGCCAGATATGTCCCTCCATCATCTGTTGATATTAATGCTTTTCTACACCAGGCCAAAAGATAAAATTCTGGACTATATTTACCAACCAACATCCAAACAAGCCAGAGACCAATCAGTTCAAATCCCATCTTGTAATCACTATTTGTGAATTTGCTGTTCTGGGCACACAATTCTGTATTTCTTTGAAAGAACTGCTTCAGAGAGAGCAGCAAATATTACAGAAACCTAACCTAAAGCTCGTTCTAAGGTTACTCAAAGACACCCATTTCTTATCAAACAAATCACTCAAAACCAAGATTATCACCAGATATAGCAACATTAACATCCGCATCTACCTCAACTTGTATCACAACCCAAATGTGAGAACACCCAAAAAAACCCAGCTCCAGAGCCAAGTCCCTTCCAATGCCAGAGCACTACTGATTACAAAAATCATCAAAGTTGCATCCCTGACTCCTCTCTGGGGTTGCTCTTTAATTTAACCCCATTATTGGCAGACACAGGGGAATATGTATGTCTGAGCAAACAGCAGAAATACAAAAACCCATATTGCCATCCTCTCTGCTCAGTGAGTTGCATGAGAAAATAGGAAAACTCACTTTTTTAGGGTGCCAGATGCCTACAGATGGCAATGTGTCCCCATTAACCCTCTCTACAGCCCAACTCAAGTGCACCAAGGGTTAGGGGTGGGAGATGCACCCTGATATTTCCAAGGTGTGATTTTAAACATGCAAAGCAAGTGGCCTCTCAGAAATACCCTCAGGAAAAGTCTTGCTTGACTGACAATGGAAGAAGTCTAAGAAGGCTAGATTTCTTAAAATACATCAATAATAAAAAATACAAGTAAATATAAAAGCCTGCCTACTCCAGTAAATCACCTCCTGTTCCTCCCTTGAACATTTCTGTTTGTAGGTACATTCACACATTCATGAAAGGAATTCAAACCTTTCAGTATGCACAGGAAAAAGAGAAAAAAATCCATTTTTGTTAAGCTTAGTAAATGAGCTACTGAAAAACAAATCAGTTTTGTTACCATGCTAAGATGAAGCAGCCAAAACCCTGTGAAAGAAGAACTTTAAGGTTTCAAAATCCAGTCAGTGTTTTAAGAAGGCAGTTTTAAACCACTTACACAAGGCCAATCATTATTAAAAATGCTTTGCAACATCTAGATGCATAAAAGTACTGAGACACTGACTGTGCAGCATTTCAGAGTGTAACTGCTAGGATGAGACACAAACATTATGTTTATGAAGAGATACCCTCATGTTTTAAAAATTCCCAATTTGGGCACTTTAAAAAGAAAGTAAGAAAAAGTATTGAAAAGAGAACACGAAGGACAGCTTTCATTTGCCTTCCACAACACAGCAGACTCTTGCCAGACCACTTGTCCTGGGCATGGGAGACCAGATTTACTGTTCCCACCTGTGTATCCATACACACATCATGTAAGAAATGACTTTACTTGGAAAACTACAGGCTAATTGCTGGTGAACTGAGCGATGGAGAGATGATGATATATCTTTCTTTAGAAACTGCCTGCAAGAAATAAAGGCAAACAAACAGACAAACAAAACCCCAACAAAAGCCCCTAAGATTCATTGAGCAACAACATAAAGACATGATTTAAGTGCCCAGTAATTACATAGGATCAGAAAGCAGCCTAGATGCCAGCGTAGATTCCATATGTAACAGTCATTAGACAACATGCAGAAAATAGGCTTCAACCAAGGAACTGAGGTGTGGGACTCTTCCCATCCAACTGAGCTTTTAATCATTAAAGAGGGATGTTTTCCTTCAGGCTTTCTTCTCAAAAGAATGGTGAATCACTGTTTAGACATGTTTATATGGAGAGTACAGAGCACCTTAAACTGTGTGCAGAGATAAAGGCCAGATTGAGATTAGACACTACCAATAAATTCTTTATTGTGAGGGTACTGAGGTCCTGGCACAGGTTTTTCAAAGTTGTGGCTGTCCCATCCTTGGAAGCATCCAAGGCCAGGTTGGATGGGGCTTTAAAATGCCTGGTCTAGTGGAACATGCCCCTGCCCATGGCATGGGGGTTAGAATGAGATCATCTCTAATGTCCATTCCAACCCAAACCATTCTGGAATTCTATGAATCTAGGATTAACACCTTTCTCAGGGAAATGGAAGCTTAGATTATGTCCCAGCAGCAACCCAGCACACATTCAGAAATTCTCTGAGGGCTACACTACTGTGAAAGTGGACTTGTCTACTTAGTTGATGAAAGGGAACATGTTCATTCAACTGGGATTGTAGACCAGGAAGTGGGAAGTGAATAAACTCTATTTCCTGCATCCTAGGTAAACCATGTTTACCCTTATTCACCTTCCACTGCATCACCACTGGGGATGTTATCCCTCCTTTGTCAAGCAAGGGCTGAATGGATGGGACAATGATAAGTCAATCATCTTCAGGTTTACAAATGACAGAATTCAGAACAAAAACTTAGTGTTTCATAATGTTTTAGTGAAGGCAACTGCCCAGATCCCATTCTGTGGCAGGACTTCACAAGACACATATAGAGTTTTTATATTGCGTATATTTGTCAAACATCTTAATACAGTCCCAAAAAGTCCTCAAATGTTTAAGTAGAAAGGGAATAGAGGGACTGTAAAAATATAATAAAAAGGACTATGCTTAGGCTGGGGTCTGCAAAAGAAAGTAACAGAAACCAGCTCAATTTTATTAGAAATCCATCCTGGTTCCCATTTATGTTAGTGCAGAGACTCTGAAAACAGGTGGAAATAGAAATTGGCTGCTGGTGTGAAAACAGAGCAGCCTGAAGGAAATTTCTTTAAAGCTTCTGCATGATTATGAATTAACACTGTAGAGGACTAAATGTAGATGCAGTTTCAGGACAGATGCAGGGGAAGAAATTTCCAGCCAATGTAAAGCAGCAAGCAGTCTGGAAAACGAGCTTCCGAAAGTTTTCCCTACTGTTGTGAGCTGACTTAAACTGATATGCAGTAGGAGAGGACATTGCATTTCTCATGGAAAATGAGAAGCACATGGGAAATAAAATTGTCAGAGTTTTTGCTTGGAATTGAAAATTGTTGAAGGTTGAAGTCTTTAATATAGGGGGTTTATCAACAGAAGCAGAATCTGTGGTTTCTATCTGAGTAGCAGTGAGGTCTGCAAAACGTACTTCCTGCTGATGAAATTATATAGCTAGAGATTTCGGTCCAGATTTTATACTCAGGAAGCCCTTGAAAACTTTTTTGCTGCTGTCGAGCTGTGGGAATTAATAGATTTAAAATTAACTACTGACATATTTTTGAGGCAGTCCAAACCGTAGCAGCAAAGATCCTTGTGCAAGCGGAATGGAGAAGTGTCCCCCTGTGTCACAGTGAGCAGGAGAATGGGCAGTGCTTCAAGCAGAAGCTGACCAAGCTTCATTTTGCCTAGGCTGGAAGGAATTTGCATTCCAAGATGGCACAGCACTCTTAGTACCACCATATCCTTACCCCACAAGGGGACAGGTCACAGAGAGCAAGCCACTGTCACCACAATTTTCCAACATCTCTCTTGATTGTCAGTGTCTACACCAGTGAGGTGTCTCAAAAGCACCCAATCATCAGATTCTGGGGACTCAACTTATATCATTCCCTTTTGCAATGGCTTAGCAGCAACATCAGTAATGGAGGGCCCCCAAACCATACATTCTGCAAAGAAATATCCAAATCCCTACTTTTAGGGTTTTCATTGCTATGGTGACAAATGCTATGCTGCTATTACTTAATGGCCAAAACCCTATAAGCAATTTCAACTCTGCAACTTAAATATAGGCAGTAATTGCCTCTTTTTCACTGCTGTACGAGCAAGGGGGAAATTTGAATACAATAGAAGGGAATATAAATAAAACTAAACCAGAAGTGCTAAAATAAAGGATGACCTTGAAGAAGTAGTTGTGGGAACAAAAGCAGTGAAAGCGTTTAACACCATCAGCATGATCAACAACATGAATGTCAGCTGTGATCCTGCAGTCTGATATGCAGAGCCATTTCCAGTGTCCACCACCTTCATGGAGAGTGGCACAAATGTTTCAACTCCCCATATCCATCTAACTGGGGGCTCAGGGCCAGGAATTAATATGAGAGGCTGGGAAAGAGCAGGTCTGACAGGGGAAAAAGATCCACAGAAAGCATGACTCCTGTGAATCAAAAAGCAGCTTCCCTCCTTCATGGGTGGCATAAAGCAGCATGAGAAACATGAAGGAAACATTTTTGAAAATGTAATCCTAATACTGGGTGGAATTTTTCAGTTCCTAAAATAGCCTGAGTTGTTACAAGTGCAGGTAGGAGTTTCTGCTTCCAGGAAATTGCTTCGCCTTTCTGAATAGCACAAATGTTTCTCCAGCAAGTAGGTCTATGAAGAAGTAGAGTCCTCCTTTAGGGCATGCTTCTGTCCTGAGGAAATCAATGAGAGCGTTGCTATTAACTGTTTTGGGAGCAGGATATGGCCCATAATCTGATTAACAGATGCTTTGAGTCTGTGTAGACTGAGTTTTCAAAGACATACACAGATAAAAGACTTTTACTTTCATGTCACACTTATCTTTCTTTGTTGTAGCGTAAAAGTCTATAAAATGTTACCTTACTCTTAACTCATAATACAGCTGTTTTACTTATGCTCAAAATATTTCATCCTGCCAGGGCCATCATGGTGGATAATCTAATTATATAGTTAATTCCACACATGCATTGTGGCCTTCAGGGAAATGACAATTTGGGACTAGATGTTTCACTTCAAGCATGGCTAAGTGCTGACAGAGAAGTGGAGCAGCAACATCTCTCCTGAGTAGCAACAATATCAGCCTGACACTTTTGCTGTTCTATTGAGATTTAGGGAATCTGCTGAGAAGGGGAGGCTGTGGTTTATCAGGTTGGGCTGAAGAGAGTGAAATCCTTGGTGTGGAGATGGACAACCTGTCCTTATTGAGGTTGTTTGGCCAGGTTTTGATAGCGGAAGGGATTACAAGGGTGGTTTCTGTGAGAAACTGCTGGAAGCTTCCTCCATGTCCACCAGAGATAATTCCACTGGCTCCAAGACGCACCTGCAGCTGGCCAAGGCTGGGTCAGTCAGAAATGGTGGCAATGCCACTGTAATAACATATTTTAAAAGGAAAAAAAAAAAGCTGTTGCACAGATGTAATTGGGGCCATAGAAGAGCAGGGTGAGAATGTGTGAAAGGAACAGCTCTGCAGACACCAAGGTCAGTGCAGAAGGAAGGGCAGGAGGTGCTTCAGGCACCAGAGCTGAGATTCCCCTGCAGTCTGAGGTGCAGCCTCAGGCAGGTGAGGCAGCTGAGCCCTGCAGCACATGGAGGGCACAGGGATGTAGAGATCCACCTTCAGCCCATGGAGGAGCCCCACACTGGAGAAAGTGGATGCCTGAGGGAGGGTTGTGAACCTGTGGGAAACCTGTGCTGGATCAGGCTCCCAGCAGGGACCTGTGGACCTGTGGAGAGAGGAGCCCATGCTGAAGCAGATTTCCTCAGCTACTGCTCTTTGAAAGCTGTTTTTCACTCCATAGAAGATGCTGAAGCCATGGCATGGAGAGAGGAGCAAACTCTGATGTCCCTTGTGTCTAGGTATAGCTTTGTCTTCCCAGTTGCCAGCCAGGTATGTCAAAGGGCCCAGCTTACCCAGCAGCGCATTAAAACGCCCTTTCCAAAGGTTAAAAACGTCAGCCTCATTTCTTTAGAGCTGAACTATTTCTCTCTATTGGATAAAATTGATTTTGCTCAGAAACCATGCTCCTTACCTTTCTATCTAAGCCTGACAGGTGTCAGACCCCAGCTCTCTCCTGGCAGCTGCTGTGAGTTTTTCTTCTCTCTCCTGACACTCATGGTCTTGTTCACAGTCCATCAGGTTTGGATCTCAGTCACAGAACCTCACACTACATCTAGAAATATGCGGGCAATACAAAAATCAGGCAACTTAATGTGTTCCAGAAATAAAACTGAACTTTTAACCTAGAGGTTGACAAATTCTATTTACACTGAATTTACTCCTTTATGGCACTGTGGTATTGGAATAAGGATTTCTTCTCTTCATTGGGAAGGTGGGTTGAGATTGTTCTAAGGTGAAGGTGAAACATGTCTTTTTTAAATGGCCAACATGACCTTAAGTGGTTTTGTTGACAACTGGCACCCACCCTAACCCCTGTAAAACCCTTCTACAGATATTTTTACCTTTCTGCCTCTCAAAAAATCCCCATAGACTTCAAAGAGCAGCAGGGCCCGCTCCCTACAAGAGGAGTGCAAGAGGAAAAAGCTTCAAGTTGCACCAGGGAAGGTTTAGATTTGATACTAGGCAAAATTACTTCACTGAAAAGGTAGTCAGGCTTCCCAGGACAATAGTGGAGTCACAATCCCTGGACTTTAAAAAACAATTATAAAAGTTGTGCTTAGAGACATGGTTTTGTGGTGGATTAGGCAATGCTGGGTTAATGGTTGGACCTGATGATTTCAGAGGGCTTTTCCAACCTTAGTGATTCCATGGTTCTACAAAATGGCATAGAAATGGTTGTTACTGCTCCATGGGCAGTTGCAAACTACAGCTGATGCTCCACCATGTGAACAGCTCCAGACCTTGCCCACAAGTAGCTGTAGAGCACCCTGAGGCTTCACAAACGTGTGTTAGTCATATGTGTTTCTAGTGTTTGGATTGAACTATATTGAGGCTGTTTCTGTGCAATTTCCTGTCCAGTTTCCAAATCAACATGGGGCATCTTGCTGTTTCCTGATAGATCATCTCATTTATTTTTGGTTCCACTACAAAACAACCCCTATATCTGCCATGCCTGGTCACAGGAACCTAGGCTTTTCAAAATCACTCAGTGTTGAGATAAGTTTGCTCTCAGTGATGTCAGAAACTGTTCAATTTCCTACAGCAGTGTGGAGATGGGTGTGCAGTTCTGTGCAGTCATTCAGGCAGAGAGAATGAAAGGAATTTGTATTCTCAAAACCCAAATTTTCACCCTAAAATCTCCCCTAACACAAGGGGTGACTCAACCTCACCTCACTTATGTTGGTTTAAGCTGTCCAAGCACTTAAGACTGCAAGCGCAGAGAACTTCTTTTGTCCTAAGCAAGGCAGGGTAGAACCACCGTGGCTTGTGTCTAGACAGCTTCACAGTCTAGGAGGAGTTGCTCTTCTTCCTGGGTCTCATGGAGAGGCCAGACTGTCAGGCATCACCAGAGCGTTCCTGACATGAATCAACAGGCTCCAAAGCCCTGGAAGAAGCACTGTTGACTGCTGGTTTGTGACTGGCAGAGTCACCTTGGCATTTATACCATAACCTTTAGGCTACATCACTTGTCTAAGCACTGGAAAACTTAAGTGTTCATTTCCTAATTTAGCTTCTTGCAACTTCCATCTCCTAGAAAATTTGTCTGTAGTACACAGATCAGAAGATATTTGGCACAGGAATACTCTGCCCTTCCTCCTGATGTTGGGAAACACCTGCAACAGCGAGGTCAAGCTGAAAGAAAAGTCATGATTTTAGTGCAGGGCTTGCAACATTCACTTTGGAGGAGCATGCTGGGTCTTGTTCCAACGCCTCTTTCCTATATCACCTATGACATTTTGCACTGATGATCATTTGCTTGAGGACAGAAACATTCCAACATGCAAAAAACAGCTATTAGGAGTCCAAATTATTTCTCAGAATGCTGTAATTGTGATGATGGAAAATTAAGTTCTTTATTCTTTGTTTCAGTTTCTCGCTCCAACACTTCAATTTCTTTCCCTCTCCATCTCCCTGCACAGTCTAACCACTCTGCTTCCACAGGATAGGAGGTTACTTTCTCACAAAAAATGATGCACACAATAATTTGAATGACTTCAGGGAGGGAACACTTTTCCTTGTATAAGACAGTACCTATATCCAGCTTTTTTATCTTTATTGTAGACTTCTGCATCTGTGCCAGTTTCCTCAGATTCCACTGATGTGGAGTTAACTGGTTTATTTTTGCAGTACTTTCAAATGTGGAAAATCATGCCCAAATACTTTCTTTATTTTCTCTACTTGACATTAAAGGCAGGTGAGGGAGACCACCTCATCTGTGGAGTGAACATTACTGATATTTAAAGGGTGGTGCATCTCACCTTTCAAATTTTGTAGGACCTTATTTTATAGAACTATTTGCAACGACGCAAGACAATCAGTCCAGGTACCTCTGAACTGAGGAATAATTGGATTCAAGAAGAGATCAAACTTTGTACTCTGATGTAATTTCTAGTCTTTAAATGTATTTTCTTCTAGGAAGTCTAGTCAAGATGCCTCTCACTGTTTCTACTGGTGAGACACTAAGGCATGATTATGACTGATGACTCTCTTCCCCCAAGAAGTGGGATTGCATCTGCTGAACTCCTGCTCAGAGGAGGACAGAGCTCATAACAGGCTGAAAGCTTCTTCAGGAATGCTGACACATGCTACACTAATTCACAAGAATGTGAAAGCAATCTCCAGAACATGACAATTCAGTGATTGGCTGCAGTTAACAAGTGATTGGGAACATGATCTAAAACTCCAGCCTCCCATTTATCTCAGGCTAACTGTTGAGGAAACACTTTTCATACTTTATGAAATGGGGGCATCTTGCAAAGGCATTTAGGCAGGAATTTCTTGGCTTTAGCCCTTGGACAACCTGATAGTTAAAAAGTTAAACAAAGCTGGTCAGAGAAATTAGTAACATTAATTGTTTTGGGCCATTAATGTCTGTATGGGTGTGCAGAGAAAAGATATATATGGTTTTTAATCTGATAGTCTTCTGTCAGTTTAATTACAAATGCTACACTTTGGAGTTTCTTGTGACTTTACCTTTCACCCAAGCCCTCTTTGCTCACAACACTGGTTGCATGGCCATGATGGCTTCACAGAAACAGAGAATCACAGAATTGTTTACATTGTCAAAACCTCTAAAATAATCAATCAGATCATTAACTCAGCACTGCCAAGTTCACCACTAAACCGTATCCCTACAAGCACTGCTTCCTGATGTTTTTTGAACATTTCCAGGGATGGTGATTCCAACATTTCCGTGGTCAGCTATTCCAGTGCTTGACCACCCTTTCAGAAGAAACTGTCCCTAATATCCAATCTAAACTTCCCCTTCTTGCAAAAGGTTCTTTGGAAAAGTTAACACATCTTTGGTAAAACATCTCACAGTATTTGTGATCTGATAAGCAGAGGTGGAACTGCTGGCACAAAGAAGGAGAAGGCCAAGGGCTTCTCAACATCCCCCACAAAGGCTTTACTCCAGGTTGTGAAGGTTCCTGGCACATCCCTGCTGAGGCTGCACCTGAGCAGGAGGCGAAGCCATGGGATCCTGCAGCCAAACCACTTCTTCACCTTCTGGTTCACCAGCATTTGGACAGGTCGTGCCTGACAGGCTGCATTTTCAGCAGTGCTCAGGGATGAATTTTTCAGGCTCGCAGCTGGGGCTGTGTTTATAAGACTGCTCCATGCCTGCAGTTCACCCAACATGTAAAACAGTTGGTCCCTGCCTTATTCATTCCTTCAGGGTTAAATAAGGAGGGAAAAATCTGATTTTGAAAGGGAGAATGCTGCAGACCAGTAATTTCTAACAAGAAAACATGAGTTCATTTGCTATCATATCTTCCACAGAAATCCACCAGGAGCTGTGTTTGGGGTTCTTTTTTATGATAATAGCAACAGTTAAAGAAAAGAAATAAATATAAAGAATTCAGGAAATAAAACTAATTCTGGATCGTAAAGCTTCTTCCACATGTACATTTGCACACAGAAAACCTGGTAAAATTATTTTGGCACAGTGCCCTAAACACAGTCAGTCACTTCAATCAAATGGAGAAGGACAGTGATGTCATATTAAATATTTCTTTTCACTTTTTTTGACCCATAGGTTCTCTCTCCATACCATCCCTGGGTTTTGTTTCTCCACGTTTTTCCTTCTTCCATTTTCCCATGTTCTGGCAGAATAGCCCAAGGGCTGTTCTAACTGGTGCCAGGTTGTTATTCCTATTTGCACAGGAGAGGAGCTAATCCTGTAGAGCTTCTTGATACAAAATTAAAATGAAAGCTTTGTGCTAATCATTTCCTTCATGAGGAGACCTTAGCTCCACATGGGATATTTGCATTTTTCCATTCAAGCATGCAAAGTAGTTTTGAAGTTTGGACCTTTAAGAGCAGTTGAACATCTGATCTGATAGTGATGCCTAAAAGGCTAGCCCAAAAACTGAGGCCAGGCAGGAGTAAGGGAATAAAAGGTGGGTATTTATTTGAAGGGCCTTCAAAGGTACATTTAGGGCAGACAAAGCCCCCTCCTTGGGGCATCGCCCAAAATGGACGACGAGTCACGAGTTCTCCACACTTTTATAGGTTTTGTCCATTGGCATATCAGCATAGATTTACCAGTTAAAACTTTACAATTTCCCTCTAGCTCATCGTCGTCGTGTCGTCCCCCGCCCCCCCCTCCCTTAGAAGCATGGGTCTGGGCAGTCTAAGTGTCCTTGGAGAGTAAGTACAAAGTGGTAGTGTTATGTCTATAGAAAACAGCAACCAACGAGACATAAAGCATACACGCCAGACAATGCAGGATTTGAAAAATACAAGGGTTAAAACCTAAAGCAACAATAGACAGAAAAGCTGTAGCCCAAACTCACTCCCCAAATTTGACTCAAATTTAGCTGTTAGCAATTTACAATTAATTCCTTGGCTTGAATTGGCTGCCTTCTCTGATTAAACAAAATAAATCTCTCTAAAGTTAGAAGAACATTTTCTATTGAGGTAAATGGTAAATATGCCCTTCAACACTGATTCTGATGACAATAAAAACTAAGTATAAGATTTCAAATAAAACTTACTGAAAACTAATTTTCAACATGAGTATTTCCACAAAAACCAGGGGTACAAAGCACAATCTAAAATGAGTAATTCACTTAGCAGCTTTTCTTTTTTTCATAGATTATTGTTCCAAATAACAACATTTTTTGACATTTAGTTGTGCAGGAATTGGCTAGTTTTGAATAGAGATATCTAATGTGGGTACTACTTACCAACATTGGCACATACTGCTTGTGTTAAGACCTTGGGAATGGAATAGAAACAAACAATAGGATTAGAAGAAGAGATCACATCTTGATCTTTGCAAAACTGCACTGGCAGATTGTCTGCAGTAACAGTGGCACAAAACCTATCAGTCAAGATATAACTTTGTGTGACTCCTGCCTCAAAGTAGATTTTAATAAACAAATGTCAGAAAAGTTCCTGGGGTATGAATGCCAAAGCAGTGGGGTTTGCTCTTTGAAGGATGTGGTTCAAATTTGATGTCATTTTTCAGGTCAGGCTGACCATTATCTCAGCCAGTGGCAAAACAAGACAGTCCTATATTCAACTTTTTGAATGGTTATGGGATAATTCAACAGGCAATTGTCTAGTCCAACATCCCGGTTGAAGCAAGATTACCCTCCTTTATCCTTGTATTATTTTCAAGTTCTGAAAGTAGAGAAATCACCCTATTTTTTCTTTATAATCCTCCCTAGTTGTTCTGTCCTGATCTTCAGGTTCATGCCAAATCATGAACTGCACAGGAAAAATATTTGCTTAAGCAAATGACATAACAACTTGGGACCAAAACTTGACACATGCTGAGCAATTCCTTGCAAATCCTGCTGATGTTAATTGGTTATGAAGATCCTTTACAAATCCTTAGCCAACTCTTATTTCAGGTCCTATTTCCCTGTGGTTATCAATAATACAGGATCACAGAATTGCTAAGGTTGGAAGGCACCAGTGGAGGTCAACTAGTTCAATCTCCCTGTTTAAGCAGGAGTGCTCACCTAAAGGTGTTATTCAGGATTGCGTCCAGACAGCTTTTGAATATCTCCAGAGGAGGAGGCTCCACAATCTCTCTGGGCAAATGCATCCAAAGGCAACACATCCAATGGTTTCATTTCCAACCAAATGTAATAGTTGCTCACACTGTGAGGCTCTGAGACTCTCAGGAAAATCTAATAATTAAAGAATGGAACAGAAAACAGAATCAACATTTTTTGTCCATAATCCTTGTCCTAGAACTAGAACCACTGAGTGCACTAGACCCAGACTATACCATAAAATATAAAAGCAATCTCAAGTTTTGGGAATTAGGGTTGGGTTAGTTTGTTCTTTTGTTTCCTTTTTTTTGGCAAATAAGTGTACTGTTTTCTTTTGTTTTCTTTTGTTTTCCAAGTTATGTGCACTGTCATCTTCAATATCCTTCAAAGGCTGAATGAGCTTGTAGGCTGAGCAGCAAAAAACTTTTTGCTTTTCAAAAGGAGTCTCACATCTACACAACACAAGCTGGTTATTTTCCTTCCCTTTTGATTTTTTTTTTTTGTTTTTTTTTTTTTTTGTCAACACAATTGTAATTCAGAGGGGCTGATTTGTTATTTTTGTACAATATTCTGAAACCATTAAGCAGCCTGCATGTTATCAATTGCTCAATAATTCTACCCTGTTTTCCTCCCCCTGCTAACAGGTTATCATCTTGCCATGCTCTGTGCTTTAGATTCAGTCATTGCTGGTGTGCAAGGAAAGCCTGCAGCAACCAAGCGGGGCATTCCTTCAATCTGTATTTAACAGTTAATTGCAAACCTGTTCCTTGAAGTACTGCCACAATTCCTTGCTTCGCTGCAAAGTCTTTGATATCAACCTACTGCTCTTGGAAAGATTACAACTTGTGCACTCGGATACTCTGGTCAGATGTGCACAAGAACATCAAGTATGAAAGTAAAATTGCTTTCTCTGGTGCATGTGAACCCAACAAACCTCTCAATTGCTGTGTTAGATATGATTCAAACCAGTACAATCCTGTAGGGCAGGCACTTTGGGAGAACAGAAATTTCCAACAAGGGAGATGAATTCCTAGGTGGGAAGGGACAGGTGAAATGGAAAGGGGACACAGAATGCGGGGTATTTCTAACATATTTTGAGAGAATTTTGCTCACATCAAATAGAGATCTGTTCTCCCCTCAGCAGCTTAACATTGAGTATTGTTCTCATTTTCAGTAATATAAACCCAGAATGGCACCCTAACAGTGCATCCAATAGGATTTTAATCCTGATTTATAATTTCTCTTAAGAAAGAGACTTGACAACATATTGAACAGAAATTTAAAATGACACTTTCCAACTAAGTTGCTCAAACTAATACCCTACCAATAATAAATCAAACATAGAGCTCAGAGCACACAGAACAGAAAGCTATCCATCGCTTACACACAGGAGAGATTAAGGAAATAAAGGCTTACATGACTTCCAATCACAGGAATAGTTTGGGTTTGGGAGGAACCTCCTAAGGTCACCCTGCAATGAGCAGGGACATCTTCCATTAGATCAGACTGCTCAGAGCCTCATCCAGATTGGCCTTGAATGTTTGCCTACATGGGTCATCCACCACCTCTCTGGGCAACCTGTGCCAGTGCCTCACCACCCTCACTGTAAACCTTCCTTGTATCCAATCTAAATTGACCCTCTTTTCCTTTAAACCCCTTACCTCTCTTCCTGTCACTACAGGCTATGCCAAAAAATCTGTTCCCACTTGCTACACTGTGCTAATATTTGGAGTCCACTTAAAATTTTTGATCTTTTTTATAGTCAAATTTGTGTGATTTGAATGTCCTCAATACCTCTAGCACTTCACTAATATTTTAGTGGAGTCCATGTCAATGTCAATGCATTGCTACAAGTGTGTCTATAGTCTGACATTAGAGATTTGTGTATAAATGCATAAACTAACTAGGTATTGATTTGCTCTTTCTTTTGTGGAAAAGGAGTTTGAGCAGAGTGGGGTCAGGACATGCTGACTATATTGGAGGTTTTGAGATATCTTTGGCTCCAGGCAGTCTTCCCTTATACATGGGTATGGTCCAGGAACTGGCTGAGGATGAAGATGTTGGTCCAGGGTGATATTTTTTCTTGCAAACTCATCTATAACTTTGAATACTGTTTGACTAGGAGGATCTCTTTCTAAGTTTGCAACTTCTCCATGTTCTCCATCTGAGTGTTGCACCACTTTTTGTGCAGACTGGGAAATCCATTATCCGTCCACACAGTTCACCTCCTGCTCGACTTGTGCTTATGTGATAAAGTCCAGCAATTTTTTTATTCTAGGGTAGACAAGCAAGATCCAACTTCAAACTGGAAATCAAGGCCCATGGCAGGGCCTTCCAACCCAAACCACACTACGATATGATGTAATGTGATAAGATATGATATGATATGATATGATATGATATGATATGATATGATATGATACAATACTTCTCCACTCCCAATAGACCCTGTTCTGACCTGTGCACATAACCTTCATCTCTGAGGTATATTGGAATGGTCAGGGAAAAAACACGGCCTTGGGAACTGTCAGTAAATTAATGGGCTTGTCAAACAATTTTTTTTTGCCTCCATCTAAGTGAAATCAGGGATTACACAAAGACTTTCTGGGCTGAGGTTC
The DNA here is from genome assembly GCA_013398175.1 of Climacteris rufus. Taxonomy (NCBI): domain Eukaryota; kingdom Metazoa; phylum Chordata; class Aves; order Passeriformes; family Climacteridae; genus Climacteris; species Climacteris rufus. Next base: position 83,622 of record VZRZ01006685.1, on the reverse strand, counting down.
AGAACAGGAGGGGAATGAAAAATTATTGCAGATTGTAGAAGAAGCAGCTGGAAAGACCATCCTCATATATCTTTACTAGAAGAAAAAATGTCAGACAAAATGATCAACAGCAGTAGTATATTAAAAAGAATTTAAGCACTGATGAGACTGCTACAATCACCTTGCAGGAGTGTTTACAGTAGAAAGTCTAAAGAACTTGACCAATGAGTGGACATTTTCAGTTTGGACCTTAATTCAAATTATTCTGTAGTCATCAACATTCTCTAATTTGTCTACAGTCTGGTTTAATTATGAACACCAGAAAGACACATATTATTTCAGTATCAGTCTCAGTGCTGTCATATATCTGAATAGCATCACCTTCTACATGCTGGGATTGTATCCTGCACTTTAGGAACTTTTCCAGAAAGTGGTCTTATGCAGAAAATAATCTTCATGTGGTTTGGAAGTCTTTTCTTAGCCACTATTTAGAATGCCTATGGATTGTGTTTATGCATATATTGGTGAATGCACTGTGCATATGCACATCTCTTGAACATTATGTTGATCAGTCTCAGTTCCAGATATATATGATTTTCTTCCTTGTCTGTTAACCACAATTTCTTCTTATACCTAAACACCCCTTTTCTAAAATATTTGAACAGCTAAGCAGTTGTATTACCAAAGCCTTTTGAAAAGGCTCTGGGTAATAAACCTGCACAGTCCCTGCAATTTTCCCAATAGCAGCTTACATCACTTGAAGAACTCAGGTTTTTTTCCTCATATAAGTGAATTATTTATTTAAAGACATAAGATTCCAACAGCTGCCTTAGTAAGAAGAAGTGGAGTTCCACAAACAGTGATTCAAATAGAGCTGAGTAATTTTTGCAGTCTTTGGGGTAGTATTTACATGACTAGTGGTGCAAGCAAAAGATAATATTTCTTCATTGCTTCTTATTCTCATGTATGAAACCACAAATTGGAGGAACACCAAGGAATGTTTTCACAGACTTGCATGCACATTAATCATTTTAGAGACTTCAAACAATTGCATATACGATGTTATAAAACTGGGAATAGAAAGACCTGAACTAAAATCTTGGAAGTGAACAACTTGAAGTGCCGAGAGTGTGTTAAATCAAAAACTGGATCCAGATCTGAAATTTTCAAATGTCATCAGTCTGGCTTGCCAGCAAGCATAACCTAAAGCCTAGTAACAAGTTAAGCCTGAATTTAGGGAAGTTCAAATGCCACTTTTAAATCTGGGGGTTTGGCTCATTTCTGGAATTCTCAAGTAGAACATGGATACTACAGGTTAAAGAATGTTACCTTTGACTTTAACAGGAGCAGGTTTGTTGCCAAAGCACCTTTGCTGTTAGCAAAATTGCTACACCAAGAGTTGAAACCAAGTTATCAACTATGGGTTTGAAAGTTCGACTTAAAATCTTATAGTCCCGAGCTTGCCTTTTGTCTATGGATATAAAAAGAAAACGATCTTTTCCATCACTCCTCACAGAAGAATGGTTTGTTTCTGCAGAACAACTGACTTTCAAATGTTCCACATCAGGACCTTATTCCCTTTACGGCCGAGTTTACCATACAAAGTCACAAACATATTCGTTTCTCTTTTGCTAGCAATTAGTTCTTCAAGACATAGGCAGATGTTACTCTTTAGCTGTAGCCTAAATATATGAGCTCCTATTTGCCATAAGATGTAATAGATCATGTTCCACATACAATTTTCAAATGACTTCAAGCCTTAATCATAATAAAGACTCAAGAGTTAATGTTCCTTTCATCTTCAAATTATTATTGAACATTTCTAATAATCTAGTTAAGTTGTATGAAAAGCACATAAAGAGACATGAAACAGATTTCTCTTCCCATTTTCTTCAATACCAAGGTAAAGAAAAAGACAAATCTAACAACACCACATTTTTTCTTTCCCTTTTTGCTTTCACACTGAGTGATTTTCTTTAAAAGAAAATAGCTTGCAAGCAGCTAGGAAAGCTATTAAATGTTGTTCTTGTTTTCTGTTTCACCTGTGAAATACCGCACAGAGATTTTAATCTTTGCTTCAGTGTTTTTTTCCTTGACTTCATTCATTTACATGGAACCAAAATTCCTTTGATACAAAGAAAGAAAACTACAGCCACAGTTTATTTTATTTAAGGTTCATTTTATGCCTTTAAATAATAACTGTACATTTAAAAGGTATTACTTCATTGACAGGCTGGTGACATGCTTTGTAATTGCATTATCCCACTCAGTAATTACCATTGCCAATGGCATATTCACATCCTGTCCCAAGGACAGGTAAGGGAGAGAAAAAGGAAGATGTGGCATAAGGGAAAGGAGGAGAGAGAGGTGGAATGTGATGCCCAGCAGGTAGGAGATTGTGTAAGGGCTTTTTCTAAGCTAAAACTGAAACAGTATTTCTCCCTCCTGCTGTTTTCATTTCAGATCAAGTGACACGGGCCAACAGGTTGGATGTTGGCTCAGGGATCAAGAAACTGATCCTTGAGCTGGGGACACGTGGGTTCATGAGAAATGTTGCTGTGGCCAAAAACTCCCAAAGAAACACTGAAGAAAAAGCTACAACTCCTTTAAGTTTGCAAGAGAGTAGCTGGGAGTAACTGAAAGCCAAAATGACACAAATACATTTCAACATTTCTCACCAAAGCACTCATGAGATCCTTTTTCTTTCCCCAAAATGTGACATTTTGTCTTAAACCAGGCTGCAAATATATGTTGATAGAGTGCAAATTTCACTGTGTGGAAATTCCAGCTTTGGTTCTGACAACCTATATTTGGCCAGAGCCACCAGACATTTCTTAGCTATTTATTGTTGTTTATATTCAAGATGACCTTTCCAAACAAGTGTGAAAACATTTGGTCTCTGCTATTTAGGTCTTGCATCCTTATAACTTAAATCCTTATTTCATTTAAACTGCTCACATACATAAAAATTATGCTCATTCTTAGAAAATAAAAATGCTTGCCCTCCTTTACACTGAATGTACAAACAGCTATGGAATATTTTATCTTATTCAAAGTTTTGGAGGAAGATGGATATCATCCTCGAGAAAGATTTAACTGGGAAATTTTTAGAGTTCTGAAAAAGACCTGAAGAGAAACAAGACTGAAAAAGTGACTGACAGATCACAAGTGATTAATTTCTACAACTGAAGGGGAAAAAATAGGGAAAGTCTTGCCCATTCTTCTTAAAATCAGCTTAATTTGGACTCCAGGATGTCTGACCTGTGGGAATCTGAATATGAAAAATTAAAAAATAACTTTTATTTCATTTTGCCTCAGTTTCCCCAATTGTAAAATGGGCAAAATTTGTCTAGTGTTCTGTGCAGAGTGTGTAGAAAACCTTTGAGAATAAAAAGCAATTATAACTTTTTCTCTCTAATTTTTTTCTCAAAAGGCATGTCATTCATAGATCTTGGTGTGCTTTTCAAGTGTATGACTAAAGTCTCTGCCCTCCCCATTCTCTGCTCTACAAACAAACTTTTGTTGCCTCCAGCTTGTTTTGCAACGAGCCCAACTTCTCCATCAGTGCAAGCTCTTAAAAAAGTTTCATTTCTTTTGACCAACCCATTTAAATGAAGAGATGAGTTAATAAGCCCTTGTCATGACTGATGTTTAGGAGCAGATCCTGTCCTTCCTTAAGAAAACGCTTTAGAAATGAGGCAAGCCAACACCATCACCCAGAGCAGGGCTCACACTGGACCCTCTCATTTCCTCGCCTGCTCAGCAATCTGCATTTCTCCATAGCTTTGCTCCACGGGTTGGAAAGGCTGCATCTTAATGGCCTTTCATTGTAAACTTCCTTTCAGCACACAGCCCAGCAATTAGTTTGCAGCCATGCTTCACGACCTCTGGCTGCCTCGCTGCGAGCTTTGATCACAACTTTGCTCGCTGACACACATCTAATAACCCACCATGGCACCAGCTAAGCTATCAGGTCCTAATTTATGCCTCACCCCGCATCCTAGGCCAAAAAGGGGGTGTAATTAGCTATTATACCAGCCAGAAGTTTGACCTGACCTCCTGTTCTGAAGTCAAGCAGGGAAAAGAAAAGAGGAAAGCTACTGGAAATGAGTTTCGTGGGTCTCTGCAAAAAACAAAAAAAAGGCAATATCCACACAGAGGAGGCTGCACTGGCTTTCAGATTTCCGCTGATCACCTAGTACCATCAGTAGCAGAAATTGCATGATGTCTACCCATTACCTGGAGATATGGCTCTACTATTAGTAGAAGATAGTTCCTGTAAGATCATACACTTTTCCACAGATATAAGTACAGTCAGATGAATGTGAAATGCTAAGAAGCACAATGTTTTCCTATATAAATAAATAAGATGTGGAAAGATATGTCAAATTCAGAAGGGTCCCACCATTTCTGGATTTCATAGTTACTTTTTTCATACTGTTTCTGAATTATTTTTTTAAGTGACATGAAACTGAGAGGTGACAGCAAGTAGAACAGGAGTAAAAGCAGTTTTATTTCAAGTCTATTTTTTCCAGGTTTAAATGAAATATTGCACCTCTGAACTCTTGGAAAGGATGTTTATTCTACTCTAAATAAAACCGGAGTATATTTTTAAATAAAACATCACCTCAAATTACTTTGAAAGCATCCAAATAAAAAACATTTACATTTTTTCCAAAACACCTTTCCCATTTTCCTACTGCTTTTTTTTTTTCCTTCTCATTTGAAACAAATCTCTTTGATCAGCATGAATTCAGAAAACATTCCAGTCAACCTACCTGTATAATTCCAATGCGAAAAATTTTTATTTGGATCAACCCTTCTGTCCACTGCAGCCACTGCTCCAGAGACAGAGAGCGAACAGAGTCTGGCAGAGCTGAATGGATTTTACCACTGCCAAGGATGGAGCAGGACAGTGTGGAACACAATCTCATATGGCACACACCCTCATATGGCACACACCGCAGGACACAGATATCTACTGGCCAGAGGAGGCAGAAGAAGGTTCAGGATGTCTCTTATCCCATTTGGAGCAGGATAAATGCTCTGTGAGCACCCAACCTCATTGTCCCTCTACTTCGATTTGGGACAACCTCTGTATGCCTCTTATAGAAGAGCAACATGACTTGATGCTTCCAGTGTTCAACCCATGGAGAAAAGTCCTTTTGGCACCAAATGTGGGATCTCTGGCATGGCTACATGAAGGTAGGAAAATGCTGGATGGGTTTTTAGTATCTTTAAGCATGGAGAAGAAACTAGAAATAAGGAGCATCATTGGCCATGAGCTGGCAAGTGGATTGTGTTGAGTTAACCAGCAGGTGCTGAGGTTTAGTGTTGTTTTATTCCAGCTACATTGCAGATCACAGTGATTTTTGAAAGATGTAGGGGAATTGAACTGCTGAAGAGTTTACTTGGCCACTTCTCTGTCACATGATGAAGGAATGAAAACAATGGTTTTATGTATTTTCATAAAATTCTGGTCACAACAGTAATCTTGCCTTTTGTGCTGCCAGCTCAGAGAAACCACCTGGGGTTTTGCCCTAGTATAATCTAAAATAATCTAAGTTACAATATCAATGATGCACAGAGGTTTCTAATGTGGCATTCTTTCTTTTAAAGGATCATTTCATACTTTGTTGGGGATTTTTAACATGTGTCTTAGAGGTTTTTGTGAATTTCCTTACAATATAGGTCAGGAAGAAAAAAACTATCAAAAAATAATTTGAAAGGAAACCATGGGCATGAATGTGAATAGTTTATCTTTTCATAGCTGTTTCTTGTCTTCGTGCTATATTTCTACATTTTATTCCACCTGAAAAAAACTCTAATGGTCTGATGTGAACTTTTATACACTGGGAGGACATCAGAGTTCAGACCTGCCCCTGTCCATGAAGAGCTATCAAGGACATGGTTGCATAATGCCAGCTGACCTAAAACTGGTCCCACAGAATCACTGCAATCTCTTAGAGAAAAACCTGAAACCTCTTCTAGGACCTCTCTGACAATGGTGTCCTATGTCTTGGTCCTTGCAGCATCCTGGAAGTTACTGCTCCTGACATACTGAGGAACACATTGACAGGCTTTGTTGGAAGAGCTCCAACCACATGAAATCCAAATTATGTCCTCAGAACATTGCAGTTCAGATAAATATCCCCTTTATTTCCCTTTTATGTATTAACCAGTACCTCCTTAGGTCCCTTTTCTGCTGGAATGGACATTCCTTAGATGGAACAGGAAATCATTCAGGATCCAGTTGACACAGGAGGTCAAAGTTTCCAGACAAAAGGTTTGCTGGAGATGAATTGGCTTGCTTGAGATGAATTCAGTCATGAAATATCCCCAGAAGGATCAGACAGCTGGTCTTCAGGAAATACCTTTGCCAGCACTAATGGACTCACCGTCTCTGGACAGCAGCAGCATTTCTCGTCCAAGGGAGATTCAACAGTCCAAACAAGGGGACAAGGCTCATCACAGGTTAGCAGAACTCTGTTAAGGACTGCAAATTTTAGAAATGTGGGCTAGACCAGTGTTATCTGTCCAGGACTAATTTGGTTGGGGAAGAAGTGTAGTATCTGGAATCCTCCTTGTCTCAGCTTTGAAGAGGAGAATTGTAATAAGGGACGGTCAGAAGCCCTTGGCCTGCCTAGCAGAGGTGACTGGAGCAGTTTAATCACTAAATGTGTCATTTATAAGCACTGTGGGCCTGAGGTGACTATTTGACATCACACTTCCAAGAAACCTTTAAGTCAATGCTGATAAAATAAAGTGATGGTACAAAGGGCACAAGAGAAGTGAAAAATGAAAAAGAGCAAAATACGATCTGAATCATCTAACAGAGCTGAGCAATCAGGATGTTACACTTTCCCCAAAACTAGGTGATGGACAAGGAGGGGGATAGTTATTCTACCAAAAACAGGTATAACAAGGTCTGAAGGGTAGAAGCAGAAGCTAAACAAACAGACTGGAACAAATGAGAGTAATTAAATATTGGAACAACTCATTTTGCCACCAGCCACTTTCAAATCTAGACTGATCTCAGTTGCAAAGCCAGGATCTAGTGAAGATTAAAGCAAGAATAACTTCAGAGAAGTCCCTTGGCCTTTAGCAGTTGATAGGTCAAACAAGATGACAAAATAAGCCCTTTTGGTTTTAAAATTTGCTGAGCTGATAGTTTTACCAAGACATTAACTGTTCTAGACATTTGATGAGAAACACAGCCACCATGAAATGGATTAAATGCCTTTTTATTTTTTTTAAGAAAGCATATAATTAACTTATGGAATGTGTTGCCATGGGATGTAAGGGGAGCAAGTATCTTGGATTCATGTTAAGTACTACACACCTATTTTTATAACCAAGGAGTTCAATAGAAATCTAGACAAATTTCCCTGTATCTGAACATTTGATTTGGTAAACTTAATTTGGTTCTCTTTTTAAGCATTAATTATTTTCCTCTTGATGGACAGAGAATATCTGGTTCCCGTTGCTCTGCTGGGAGATGATAATTGCTAATTTCTGTTTCACCGTGCCAGATGTTATTGCAATTTTCACAGCTCCATTTACAGGCTATTTCTTTGCTCCAAATGGTTTGGTCTCCAAGGAGGATGCCTCAGGCCAAAGGTACAGAGCAAATATTTTTGAAGGAATCGTTTCCTTGAAGATGTTTCTGTTCCATTATACAGACCAAATGTTGACCTGGTACCTGAAAAGTATCTACATTCAAGACAAGATCTAACCTGCCACTTCTAAAGCTATTCAGAAATATAAAAATTTCAAATTTTGCAAAAAAATAAAATTGCCAACAATTAAACAGGCTTGCATGTTTACCTTTGCTCTGGGTCCTGATTTCTTCCTAGCTTTTGAAGTACAACTTACTAATGTAGTAGTGATTACAGCTCTTAGAACAATATCCTTTAAAAAGAATCACCATATAATATTAATTATAGGCTTCTTCCTGCCACCTCATAATCAAAGCCCTGGGAGAATCTATATTGTGAAGTGTGCATCAGTTATTTAAAAGGTATTTAATTTGAATATTAGTATGGTTGTGTTTCAGGGAAGTTCTTTGCTTAATATTTCCCAGTAACATCTTACACAATCCAATTTCAAAGCCTCTCCCTGCTTTTCGGTGTTATTTGACCTCAGTTATTTTCTATCAGACTCATTCATGTTCTAAACACCTATTTCACGCTGTACCCACTATTAAAAATAAAATAAATTTTAAAGGATATACAAAGGGGAAATTATCTACCTAAATAAAATGATTTTTTTTTTAATCAGGAAAGGTATGAGGCTGACACTTTTTTTCTTTGAAAAGTATTTATGTTAAGAATTGTTTGATTTTTAATAACATACTTCCAGATGAAACATCTCCTTTTGAACTGTTGTTTCAAAGCATTCAAATTAGGTTGTGGGGTTTTGTTGTTTTGTTGGGGGGCAGAGGGGGTTACCAAAATTGAGGAAAACTGGGGTTTAAAAAGCAGAATTATCTGGAGGAGAGCTGCTGTTTCCTAGAACAGAGAAAAGATTTTCTAAGATGGAAAGACAGAAAGCCACTTTCTTGGAGTGAATAAATTCTTTCCTAATGGGACTGCAGGGTAAACATTTTAAAGTATTTCTTAATAATCAGAAATTCCAATTTTTCTTTTCTTGCACACGGTACAGAACTCCTGACATTGTGTTTCTCAGTGAAACTCTGCATGACAGCACAGACAGGTTGTCTGTCACATATTCTGGGCTCATATATCTGGGCTGCATATAGGGCCACTTTAACAGAGGGTCTGTGTGTATACTTGCTTTTATTTCTCTCTCAGTGAACATCCAACAGGAAAGACCTTCCTCTTCAACCCACCTGGAGAAGTCTGAAATTTCATTTCAGGTTTGGTGAAGTGTCATTCCAAGTGTCCCCCCTTTTTTTTTTCTCCATCTGAAACAAAACTTTACAGGGAAGGAAAATGTCACCTTATTCTGGTCCCCTATTGCCTTTACACTAGTGCAGCTCCATAATTGTCATCACACTGATTTTTAGCATACTTGTATCGTAGAATCATAGAATAGTTTGGGTTGGAAGAGACCTTAAAGGTCACCTTGTTCCAGCACCTCTGCCATGAGCAGACCAAATTGAACCTGGCCTTGAACACTTCCAGGGATGTGGCACCCACAGCTTCTCTGGGAAGCCTGTTCCAGTGTCAAGGGATGTTACTTTATTATACAGGTAACGACTGAGATGTGAACATTCCACACATCAGTTGCACCCTAAGCACTGCCTGTGATGCAGGCACAAAAAAATGTGGAGCAACTAAACTCAGTTTAAGAGAGATGAGATTCCCTGTGTGTGCAGTAGGACACATATAAGTCAGAGAGAGATACACTCTGGATTTATGTCTCCTCCACTTCTCTGTGAGTCTGTACTTTGAGTCTGCCCCAATGAAGCACTAGATAAAACAGAATATTTACCAGTTCACAGGAAATTAAATATTTCAATAGACCAATAATAAAATCTGATAGCACTTTATAAACCATCACAATGGGGGCAATTTAGTGATTCAAACCCTGATTTTTTTGAACTTTAATTGTCAGGATAACAGACTCCATAGTCTTTTCTCTGGTCTAATTTAAGCTTGCCCTGAGAGCAGAAGCAATCTTGCTGCTAGTATCAAAATCCTGCTGCAGCAGGAAGGTGCCTGATGCAGCATTGTGATTATCCATAGGAAGGAGAGATCCTATAGCTGTGGTCATGCTGGGGCAGTGTGCTGACTCAACATAACATCCCCTGTGAATGTGAGAGCTGCATGGTTTGCACTTTTGGAAATCCAAGCATCTTTCTGGGTATTAGTCTGGAGGCTGTGGACACGAAAGAGGCTGCAGAGCAGTGGGTGAGGGATTAGCAACTGCACAGAGGTCATGGTATTAAACAGTATGTGAACTTCACAATTTAGGTCCTGTGTTGTGGTGCCTCTGGGCATGGCAGACGACCCGGCCCGGCCCCGCCGTGCTGCAGCCGGGGGGCCCGGTCCTTTCCCCACCCGCATGATGCAGCCGGGAGTAGCAAGCCACGGGGGCTCCCTGGCCAGGGCGGCAGGCGCGGTCCCCGCCCAAAAGCGCAGCTCATTGGTTCCTGTGCTGGTGCGGACAGCCGACTGGCTGGGCGGCGCCCCTGTCAATCATTGTAATATTCTGCAGTGATTTGCTCTCTCCCGACTGCCCTTCCCTCGCCTCCGTCCTATAACACGCCCCTGACCTCCATTTTGGCTGTCTTTTACCACACTCCATGCTCCAGTAATAAAACTCTGCTGGCAATAAGTGGAAAAGAGCCCTTTCTCATCTCTTTACTTCTCTGCTTAAATTAAACCGCTGTGTGTGAACTAAGCCTAAACTCTGCGGGAGCTTTGATGCTCGGCTCGACTCTGTTTAGAGACTGGATAAAGCCAAAGTCGCCTTCTTCAGGACACAAGACCGCTGCTAAAGGCTCTGAGTTACTCATGCTTTCTACCCGCAGTAAATGGCATCCCGATGCGGTGCTTTCCTGCTGAAAGCCTTCAGAGAAACATCCCTGCTCAACAGGAGTAACGTTCCGGAATGACCAGATAACCCTTCAAGGCTGCCGATTTGTGTCCAACAAACCCTGGAAGGCGACCGATAATTCTCAAGCCTCTTGGAGAACCAGTCGAAAATGCAGTGGAAGACACCACCAAAAGGTTGTTTTGTTTTGTTTTTTTTTGAGGGAAGCGTCCCGCACTGAATGCCAGGTTGCAAGCCCACAAGAAGGTTGGGATTTCCAGTCCAAATGGACTCCTGGGACTGCAGAAAGGGGCACCCAGGATAGAAGAAGCTGTGACGCGTCCTGGGGATCATGAGTACCCTAGGAACCTGAAGAGACAGGAGATGGGTGCCCCTGGGACTGCCCTATATATCCCTCACTGTTTTTATTAATTTCTGCATTTTTTCCTTTTGGTGGGTGGTGAGATTTTGGGAAATATGGGTCAGGCTTGCCCAGTTCCCAAGAGGAAGGCCCTTACCCCTGGTGGTGGGACCCCCAATCTTTCAAAAGTCGTCTCTATATTTTCCAGTTCTTCCTGGAGGTGACTGGTGATTTCCCTGTGTGTGCTCCTACTCCCATTAACATCCATAGAGGTGGGGGGGGCAGAAATACCTCATCAGCATGATGACTGAGTTGCTTCCATCTCTCAGTCTCTGCCCTACCTATTTCTTACCCCTGCCAGGGCAGCACTGGCCACGCTGCTCGGGCATTTTTCCTAACCCTTTTACCTTCCCCTCATTCCCTGTTTTTCTGCCCTAATCTGTCGCAACAAAGAATTCTGCCGGGAGCTTTGATGCTCGGCTCGACTCTGTTAAGAGACTGGATAAAGCCAAAGTCGCTTTCTTCAGGACACAAGACCGCTGCTAAAGGCTCCTAGTTACTCATGCTTTCTACCCGCGGCAGTCCTGCTCTGTTAAACAGGGTTAGGAGTTGACCAGACCTTTTTTCCTCAGTCTATGGCTGTCCTGGAGTCAGTGTAGAAAATAGTATTTGTGAGCTGACAGCAGGATCCCGTGATCAGAAATTTGTTTTGTAAGTACCTCTGTGTCAGAGGCAGGTTACAAAAGAGCTCATAAGCTAAAAGCAGGCAGACGTTGTGAGCATAGGCAGGTGATTTGTTTGACTGGACTAAGTTTTAGGTATAGGAAAATAGGCTAATACTCTCTCTTTCTATGCTCATTCCTCACCTTGAATCTGTGCTTGATAAATTTAAGGTGTAGGCAGGCCAGTTTTGTATATTTAGTTGAAGTTGTTTAAGAGTTGCTGCTTGCTACAGGATTTTGGTACAGGCTGCTGTGGCTGCTGCTGAAAGACAGAGTCCTCCTAGTGCACTTCAGGGCAAAATAATCGTGGTTTAAGCAAAGCCATATGGGAGCTTAATTCCAGCTGTTTCTGTGGTGATGCTGCTCTTACTGCCCCACAGAGACGACCTGAGTCACAAAGGGCTCAGACTTGTCACCATGTCACTACCATTTAATACAGGAACAGCTAAAATAAGAAGCTTTACACTTTGCCATTGCTAAAGGTTGCTAGGTGTGGGAAGCTCTGAGTCACAATTCAAGTGAAATTTATCTGCATCAAACAAGACCAACACGTTCTATGCATGCTGGTCCACCCTCAGTTCCCTTCCCAGTTAACTCTGAAATAGCTGATCTCTTTGGGGCCTTGACTTCTGAATAAGATAAAACACATCACTGGTGTTTCCACATCTGGCCAGTGATTATAAAGGGAATCCAGCCAGCCACATCCTAGCTGGATTGCAGGCAACTCCATGTGTCCCTTCTTTCACCCTCTCCCCAATGCGCTGCTGGGCAGCTTGGTAAGTGTGGATGCAGAAATGTGGCAATGCAGGAGGGCAAATGCAAAACCTTCTGAAAGCTTTTCCTTCTCCCACCCATTTATTGCAACCTGCCTCCCTTTGCTGACCGAGCTGGATTAAGTCTCCATGACGGGAAGTCAGGAATGTAGATTTATTCAGACTTGTTGAAATGGTGGCACATGTCCCAAGGAAGACAAATAGCCTTTTGTGAGATAATTTGCTAACACTGTTCCACCCTAACATGCATCTGTCCTGTTATCGCATGACTAATATGGACATAACCCTGCACACTTTTATCCGACATGCATGAATATGTCATCCTGATTTGTGTCTCGCTTGGTTGGGTGAAGAAGCCAATGGACTTGTGCCCAAGCAAAACTTGCTGAACTGAGATCAAAATCTGCTGTGTGTTTTTAATTTGCTGCTCGTGCCTATTTGCAAGGAGTGGCTTCAGCTCATGCGAACATTTGCAAAAAGGCTGTTTTTCTCCGGTCGTTTCTTTAACCATATGTAGAAGAATTCACAGAATAAAAGTATTTGTCATTCACTGTCAACAGTGATTTCTGTTAGTCATATGATTCTTTTGCTTAAAAGGGTGGTGGGCATCTGATCAGGAAGAAACCTGCCCAGTGAGTAATCCTACACAATGAGTAATAAATAGTGGATTAATCTTGTTCTTTTACAGCATTTTAATGAACACTATAAAATTCTGCAGCATATAATGACTAACTTGATGTAAATAATAATCTGATGTAAATAGCATTGTTACTCATCCTGCAGATAGGGAAATTGAGGTACAGGGCAAGTCAGTGCTTCTGAGGGAGGACTCCTCGATCCCAATTCAGCAAAACTTGTGCTAAACTCAAACAGAAAGCAAAGAGCCCTTTACAACTCTGTACTAACAAGTACAGGAGTTTTAATTCCACCTGTCCCTCTTCAGCAGGTTTCCTATGTGCAGTCATCTTCTTCCAGTAGGCAGTGATGTTGGCTCCAGAAACCACTGATGAGCTTGTGAGAGCTTCAGGGACTGAAATGATTCTCCCTTGGGCACTTAGAATCATAGAATATCCTGAGCTGGAAGGGACTCATGAGGATCATCCACAAAGTCCAACCCCTGGACCTGAATAGCTCTTACCCTAAGAAGAACCTTCTCCTGCCTCTGCCACCAATGTCAGTGATTAGAAAGAATGTTTCCAAACAAATCTTGGGTTGAAAATAATTTTTTTCTTTCTGTCAAAATATCTGATTTTCACAAAGTCAGCCCCATTGAAAGCTGAATGTTTTCTCTCTCCAGCCCAGACCTGAAAACTTTTGACCATCTTTTTTGGACTTTTTCTCCATACAAGCAGCACACATTATGACCTCACTACAGTGAAATCAAGCTCCAAAAAGACATTAATTAAAACACTAATCAATGGATGAACAACCAGTTCTAGCTACATCCTGGACATAATTTCCAAAAGTACCTCCTTTCTTCGAAGCAAAACAAATCAAGAGATCTAACTAATATTTATCAGTGTTTGTGTCTTACTGAGGTATTTGGGTTGTTTGGTGTTGCTTTGCTGTTTATCCACATCATGAGGACAGGCAGATTTGTGGCAGTGTGGCAAAACCACCCTTCAGAGGATGTTGGTTTTACACCAGAGTGACTCAACTCTTACAGGACAGTTTCTCTTCATTTACCATGTTGGAGCTCATGGCACAATGCCGTGCAGGAATCACCTTTGTCCTTTGGGTTGTACTGCTGAAACTGTACAAACAACTCTCTCTTTTTCCAATTAATAAGTAAAATCTCTAAAACCATTAAAGTGTTACAAAATAAAGACACAAGTACATTGTTAGAAAGATGATCCTTGACAAAAGCAATAAAACAATAACTCTAAAGCAGTGATTTCTTCTGAAAATTTAAAAAAAGGTAAATCCATCATGTTTTTTGTGAATTTGGAGGGAATAAATCCAGATTAAACACGTCTTAGGAACTAGTCTCCTGCAAAGACCCATGGCAAAGCTGAAGTCAGCTTAAAATGCTTCCACTCTGCCATGTTCTTCCCCTATCACAAAATCTTTTAATCAAAATAGAAGCTTTGAATACAATTGTATGAAGTTGTAACTATTTCTACCAGAAAAAAAAAAAGAATCAGTTGTATTGTGCTGCAATATTTTTGATTTGTTTCAAAATAATTTTGCAATGAATTTGACACAATAATTGCATTGAAGGAAAAAAAAAAAAGCTGAAATTCAATTGTTTAATTGACCCAAGTCTTTTATCATTATTTCATTTCACTTCCTGGAAAAATCTGAGAGTAAAACTGTTTTGTGGTTCAGAACAAGGACTAATTGCCGAATGATGGAATTCCTCTGAGAGTGAAAACTGTGAGCACAGGGCATCTTTAATTACAGCTTTCCACTCAACTGGAATTGCAGTGGAAGTTGTAGAAACTATGTGGCAATTCAATGCAGAATCACCTTATCCTGATACAGAGATTCCAATTCCATGTCAATCTCTGAATTTTTGAAGTTCATATTCCAAGTTCCTTCCCATTTTCTTTGCTCTGTAACTGCACAATCTGCAATATTGTGCTCTAAGCATCTCCACTGAGTAAGTATTCTCTCTACCTTTTTAGCAATGACACTGCAAATACTTTAATTATAATAATAATATTTTTTGATAAGGTGGCTTACAAATTTTTTTCTTTTAAGGACAGGTGGTTTTTCATTGTTGACTCTATAATTAATTTTCTTTTCAATTTGGTTATTTTCTTCCTATAAGAACACATTTTAACATTAAAATAAATCTTTTAAACCCCTTTTAATATCTTGTGTTTCAGTTGAAGGAAAGCAGAAATCAAAGTTTGTCAGTTTAATATCCAGTATATTTTAAGATCTAGCATAGTTCAGGTGGGTTTTCCCAGGAAGAGGAAGCTTGATGCTCAGTCAGCAGTACAAACACAAAGCAACTTTTTTGGTGGTCAGAAGACCTCATTCACTCTGATATACAAATCAGGAATAAATATTAAATAATATAAGATCAGTGGCATTATGGCTTGAAGAAGACCTAGTCCTGCTGAGTCTGCATTACTGCACAATTTGGCAGCAGTGACTGCTTTGCCTGCTGATGAAGAAATTTGTTAACAAGGCTGAGCCTGAGTAGCAGTGCTGATTTTTGGCAAAGAATAAATCAGACAATGAGTCCTTCCAAACACCATTCACACCTTCCAGTTACTCTGCACTACAAGGTGACATGGGATTTTTCACCACTCATGATAAATCATTCCAGGAAGACAGTAAGAGGGCTGGGATGGGGGAGCAGGGGAGGAAAATGCCAATTAATATCTGGATTACTGTGAAATAAGTACTTTTAGTGGGTTGGCTTTAATGTAGTGAATAGACTCAAGTGCACAGAAGTGGATTTAACTGAAATGCATGGATTAAGGTAGACACAGAGAACAGATTTGCCTTATGTAGAGTAATGT
Organism: Climacteris rufus; assembly: GCA_013398175.1. Taxonomy (NCBI): domain Eukaryota; kingdom Metazoa; phylum Chordata; class Aves; order Passeriformes; family Climacteridae; genus Climacteris; species Climacteris rufus. The sequence continues at coordinate 67,811 of VZRZ01006685.1, read as the reverse complement.
CTGTTAGTTCATTTCCAGTATATTTTCATTTTAGCTTATTTTTTGGCACTTCCACATGTACATATAGACACATGCACATGCATATATATATGTACACACATATACACACATATTATATAGATATTTTTTCTTGATGCTTTTAGAAACCAAGTGCAAAGCATTGCTTGGAGAATGTCAAAGCACACAGAACACAAATTTACAGTCTAACTCAGCTGAATTATTGTAAATTAACACATTATGTAAATTAACACAACAGATGATCATGTTGTAGTCGTCAGCACTCTACTGCTGTGACCAAGTAACCACTCTAATACTCAACCTTACTGTGGGAGTAAGTTCACTTGCCTTATATTTAGATGTCAATATCCCACCTAACCTTCCTGACATCCCTTGATAGTCAAGAGATATGATTGATACAGCATTTACTATGTTTATTTTATGATAAGGTGAACTTTGTGCTAAAAGTGGCTGTTTTCCTCCACCAGTCACTAAGGAAATGTAGCTCAGACACAGACTGTGGCTACTGAAGGGTATGGAGAACACAGATACTTTCTCAGTACCTCCCATCTGATCCCCATTTAGCTGCCACAGCTGAAGGCATCCCATGACCAGTTGTCCTCCAGACCCCATAGCTGATGATTAGGTCTCTGAGATAGGACCAAGTGAGGATTAGCTCTTTGGATGCCTGATAGCCCTGTCTGGGAAGTCAAATCCCTCTGACTTCAGGCTATGAAGCAGCAGAACAGAGAGGCAGCTTGGTTGCTTCTGTGAAAGACAATATCTGACAGACAGGTGAGGCAGAGGAAAGGGAGCAATGACAGAGGCAATGTCATCAGTCTTATCAAAATCCAAAAAGGCTGTGAGTCATAACCCCATTTAGGAAGTAAAAGTGCTCTTGATAGGATCTAGAACAGCTTTTGAGTTGCTGCAAGCTATACTGGGAAGCCACTACCATTTCCAGCCTGCTGAAGAATCAGACAGGTGGAAAGTGATCTTAGACCACCTATCTGATCAGTTGTCGTGTTCTTGGCCCAGTGTGATACAACCACTAAAACTCAACAAAATCAGCAGTGAGAAGCACCCAGTGCGATTCTGGGTCCCGTGCTTGCACATGATCTGGAAAAGCAGGATGTGAGCTCCAGCTTAGGGAAGGATGGGTGAAGGGAAGAAGCCTGTAGGTATATTTGGTTATGATATTTTGCAAAAGGTACATGCCTCAAAGCTGCTGGCAGTGTTCATTCTGCTTTGCTAAGTACTTAGGGGTGCAGTACACAGGGTATGACCATGTGTAACTTCAGCTCTGACAACATTTCTTTGTGCGGGAAATTCCCCTGGTTTTGTGTTTTTATTGTAAAACAAAGGATGAATTAGTCTTGGGGAGGGTTATTTGCTTTTGACAGAATTTATGTAGCCTTCTGAAGCAAAGGTCTTTCCCTGCAGGCCTTCCCACATCTAAATATGGAGTGAGTGGGAGTGAGTTATAGCCATGTGCTGTAGCACTGAGTTGAAAGAACATCAAGAGAAAAGGCAGCAACTTTTAACTGCACTAAACCCATAAATATGATACAGTAACCTGGGAAATCTGATTAAGGAATGCTGTACTCCTTATTTCCATCACAATTCGCAAGGTCTGACTCCTCTGTCTATCGTATCTCACTTATAAACATTTACCTGATTCATTCAGCCTGCCACTGTGCCACCCTTAGCCACCCTTAGTGCCACCCTCATCTCATACCAAAAACATGGCTGAATTCCATCAGGTCATCACAAGGTCTCACTGGAGCCTCCTGTCCAAGACAAAGTTTTGAATAGAGATTCAAAGTCTACTTAAACTTAGGTTTTCATCTATTTTTTTTGCATATGCACACAATATATGTGTACTGATATATATGTATATAGTATAATATATATGTATTATTATATATTATCTATTATTTATTTCTGCCCAGAGAAGTTGTGGCTGCCCATCTCTGAAGGTTTTCAAAGCCAAGTTAGATGGACCCCTGAGCAATCTGGTCTAGTGCAAGGTGCTCCTGCCCTTTGGAATGGGTTGGAATGGGATGATCACAGATCACTAGATGACCTTGAAGGTCCCAACTGAAAGCATTCTGTGATTCTATGATTCCATAATATCATATATGATATTATATATTAAGAATATATATTGTGATATCTTAAAATGACAGGTGTTATAATATATTTCTATTCAATTCTATTCTATAATAATATTTTTATTCTATTATATTTATAATATTATATCTATTATATTACAATAATATATTGTTCATATAATATTGGCCAACTCACAGGCACATCAGCCCTCGAAAATCTTGATCTGTTAAAGGGTGAGTGAAACACAAACATACATAAACAAACACACAAGGACAGCTGGACATGTTACAGGGTATGTTGCTTAAACACATTTAAGCACACCCACACACAAACACACATGTCCACATGTACTTTAGAAGCAGGATATTAATGATATTTACATATTTTCTCTCATCTCTTTTGTTTGCCAGAAAGCCTCCTCTGGAAGGTAAGATTATTAATTTGGGGCTGGGGGTGAGTTTAGTGACGAAGCAGCAACAGAAGCTGCGAGATTTTAGCAGACATAAAAAAGTGTCATCTAAAGTCCATCAAACAGCTCTTGTCAGACAGATAAACCTTTTATCTCTCTCTCCCAGATTCTAATCAAGGGTACAGTTTGCATGTTTCTTGTATCACTGCAGCAACCAATTCAGCTGGGATTCTTTATGCCTTGGGAAATAAACTCATTTTGACCTAAATGAGCATTTTAGAGTCTTGTTTTATATTTTCCCATTAACATGTTGGTTACTATTTGTTAGTCAAGGCAACAAGAGAACATTTATGCACCAAAAGGATGTGTTGCAGATCTGGTTTTTTGAAGAATTCTGTATGCAGAAGAAAACCAAAATACTTTATGGGAAATGTGGTTATAAGACAAAGTTTTCATTGTGGTTAAAAAACATTTGAATACTGTGGAATCTTACACCTAAAGAGTAAAACTCAAACATTTTTATTACTTAAAAATTCAGTTTATGGTTTCCAGAATATTTTCTATTATCCACATATAATAATGACAGTCTCGAATAAAATTTTAAGTTCCTCATTCTGTCATAGTCTTACAATACTTACATGGTGTACCAAATTGTGTATTTCAGTCAGTTTGGCTCTGCACAATAAATCTGTCTTGGGTTTGCACTCATAATTAATTATTCCCATTGAAGATAGAAACCAAGTGATAAATGTATCATTGTCTCAAGGCTTAACCTTGAAAACACAGAAATAAAACCATTATGTTTTTTTCCTATTTGAGTCTTATGGTTCTTGGTAATGAGTTCAATAGTCTCGGGGTTTCTCGGGGTTTGCAATTGTTTACATCAGCTTTCATTCAGCTCATTCTAGTTTCTACCTTGGATGTTGTTGGCAAATAGTTTAAAACCAGAAGATCTTGGGCTATGTCTGTATTCACAAACTTAGTAAGGCTTGGGACCAAAGCTGAATCTGGTTCCTGGATGATTTTCACCCAGACAACTACTTCTGCTTTGGGCCATTTCTCTTGCTTGTGGGAGGCCTATAAAACAATTCCACATTTATAATTTTTAGCATTTCTTATTTTCTCTGGAGTATTTGGATGGGCAGGCAGGCACTATTGAGCAAAACAAGCACAAATTGTTGGAAGAGAACAAGTGTTTGGACATCACCTCCTAAGCAATACCCTCAGAACAGGCATCGAGCACTCACCTGGCTGTCCTCACCTCTGCTTGTGCACGAGGGAGAAACAGGAACTTCTTGGCAAGTTAGTGATGTGATGTATGATGTTTTTGATGTAGTTTCACGTTTAATCCCAGGTGAGAGGATGCCTGGTGGCAAATCTCCCTCGTCCAACACAGGAAGGTTAAGGCAGCCTAGGCTGGATGTGTCACGGAGCTCTTTACCTTTCCTTGCCACAAGAGGGGATTTCCCTTCTCTCCAACTGATTGAAGAGGTTTTTTAGGAATTTTCTTTTCCTTTAGCATTGTTCTTATTAAAAATAGTTTACCACCTTAGGCCATAAAAGAAATTCTCTTCTGATCAGGCCTCCTGCCTCAAGCGACTAAATAAATAGCATCTGTTTGATGTAGTAAATGGGAAAGCTGCATGTTTACTTTTTCACTTTGGAAAAAATATATAATGACAACTACTTTTTTCTTTCCCAAGGTTCATGTTGTTGTAAAATAAAGAGATGTTTGGGGGAGGGGGAAGAAATATATACATGATAAGTTTTTAAAATACTCCCAGACACTCTGGTTAACAAGCATAACAAAGAGTGATAAGGAAACATAAGATATCACAAGTCACTGGCTTTGTTTTTGTTTTGTATTTTTTACTGTAAAATTAATGCTGTTGCCAAAAACGTACAATCTGCTTTGAAAACCAGGAATCTGTTTTCAGAGCTTTTGAGATTGCAGGCATGAAATGTAGGAAATATATTAGACAAGACCCTAGCAGAGAGTCCTGTTCCCCCTCTCAGGACATGCAAAGCTATAAGAAAATCAAATCAAAATAAATATGGCGAACCATTTTAGGAATCAAAGTTCCTTTTTAAAGCAAATAGTTTATGTGGAATATACATGGCCCTCCAGTTCCTCTTTAAAGCAAATAGTTTACATGGAATATATGTGGTCGTCCATTTTCAAACCTGAGCTTGTCCATAGCACTTCTCAAAGCCCTCCTTGAGGGAATCCAGCTCAGCAGCTCCTTCTAGAGCTGCACAAAATTTAAGTCTGCTGTGGTGTAATGATGTTTCTGTGTCACTGATCTATCTAAGCATCACATAGTGGGGGATTATGTGGAGTGATAAAGATTGTTCACCTTATTTGCCCTCTTGTTCTCTCCCACTCTGAGGAAGCAGAAATGAAGAGGGAGGACTGAGCATCCCAGTGCAGATTCTTATTTTTCCTGATCTCATCCAACATAACAAATCCGTTAGAAATTCATATGTGGGACCTAGATGGATCTGCAGCTGGCATGATTGACATAGCCCCATGGATGATCATTGATAGTGGTCATCTGCTGAAAGGAAAATCAGCCATGGCTATGCGGCACATTTAATTAATTTGGGCACTGTTCATGAGTGTTGGGATTACTCTGAGGATCTTTCAGGTCCTGCTACAAAATCCCACTGGAATCTACAGGTGGCCACCAACTTTGAAGCAAGAGCCAAGGCAGTTTCACACTTCTGTGACCAGTTACTGGCATTTTTGTCACACATGCATTCATTCAGTCTCTTCTTAAGCTGCTGTTTTAATATATACAGGCTTGAATTGTTGCATTCCTTTCATTGGAATTAATTTTTTGCTTGATTTTCCTCCCTTAAGTAGATCCAACTGATGTGTGGATTTGCTAACATGCAACTTTGCAGACCTTAAACATGTGGACATTACCTTTTTATATTACAGCACAAGTATACTGGTCAGGAGAGCTGTACTTGTTTTTAGGACTGGGCCACAATTTAGTTTTTTTCTTTTAGCTTTATTGTTGCCTTAAATCATTACACTGTTTAACTGTAAAATAAATATTTTACCAGCTTCTATATTTTACATGGCACTTCATTTCAGTGGTATGGCCAGTTTTAGTTTTAATATTTAATGTATAATTATGTAGTAATTACTATTAAGCACTTTTGCTTCTCTGGAGGATCCAGCCTTGACTAAACAAAAGTGAAACATTCTTCATTTACTAGCAAAATGTGAGCAAATTGTGCTGCATCTGTAAATATTTCCCTTGTAAACCATTATTTTTTAGAAATTTTTAACATATTCTGTGAAAATCTTAGAAGTGACTTTGAGTCCTGTGCTCTTCTGCTGCCTGTTTTCACCCGTTATCAATAACCATGGATTTTGAATGCTCTGCACTGACAAGAGAAGAGGAACATGCATATGAAGACTTTATACTTTATAGCATAAGACCAGAATAATTAAAGCAGAAATAAAAATTCCTGGAGAGGTGGTGAGTGAGGATGTTGAGACAGAAAATCCTTAAGTTTAGACCTATCCTGCTTCCTTATACAAACAGAAGAAACATAAATCTGGCATCTGTCTCCCTGTGGGGTTTGGAGGAAGCACAGTGCAGACTGCAGGTCAGCCAGGATCTGAGATGATACCTCTGCTGAACCGCAGAGGTTTTGATGATATTAAAATGCAGAGGTCCTGGAAAAGCTACTGTTCACCCTTACAGAAACCAGGGAGGCCTGGGGTTGAGAATCTTAATTTATGTAGATTGGACACATAGTTTTATGATGATTTGCGCCTTTCAAAATCCGACACAATCAGTTGGTAGCCAGTAAAAGATTATACGTTGTATTGAAATGTTCCTTCTTGGGATTTCCCTCTCTTACCTTATCTGATAGAAAGTTTATATTACCTGTTCATATAAAAACATGAGCTGTATTGATTAAAAAAGGGCTATTTTTACTTCGAAAAATACCTACCTTTGAAAATTAGAAGGGCAGCCATACATGTGTAATATCACATATCTAAAATTTGTTAAAAATGTCATTTTCACATGCATGATTAATTGTTTTCAAGTGGAAATCTACTTCTAGTAAGTAGTTTAGGGTTAGAAAACCAGGCTTCAAAGGAATTTGGTATGCCTTCTTCACCTTTGAGATTCAAACACTGGAGCCAGGATTGAAAACCAAGGTATTTCAGGTGTCTGCATTTAAAAGACTTTGTTTATGTTAAGGCTTAGGTCACCTTAGCAGGTATGTTTTAATGAAAACATTACCTCCCTGTGACCTTTGGGATTTGAAGGTTAAAATGCAGTCACTGGAAAAAGGAATCCTCATTGTCATGGATGAAATCTTTGGCATTAAAGACACCATTTCTCATCCTTGAGAGTGACTTAGTGCAACAATAAAGTTTGCTCGCTTCACAGAAGAGGCTGAGGCTTCTGATTTGTCTTCTTCCCCATAAAACACAATCCTGAAACATTAACAAAATTAAGGAATGGCTTAAAAAATATTTGAAGACAGAGCCTTAGAATAGCCATGCTAAATTTTTCTCTAGATAACTGAGCCTCAACCTGTACTGCTCAAATATGACCAGAATTTGTGCTCATACCTGTGTTTTACAGGACATTACCTAGTTATTGGTAACTTATTTTCTTCCATGTTGCTCAAGAAATAATATCCATTCATTAAAACAAAATAAGGTATAATAATAACACACTTTCTATAAGCATAGTAATTTATAAATTATGTCAGACATCTGGGACAGAGGTTCTTTATGTCAAATACTAAATCTATTTAGCAGTTTATTTGTAACATATTTGCAACTTCAAAAAGAAAGGAAGAAAGGAAAGAAAGTGGGTTTTTTCCTACTTTTTTGCATTAGTGAAGCTAACAGCCCTTGTATATTTGCAATAAGTCAGTTGAAGTAAATTACTCTTTACGACCGTTATTAACTTCAGTTGTCACTGGAATGTCATCAACAAGTTATTCATTGCATTTCAAACTGGATCTTTTAAGTACAATAACATCAGAATTGCTGAAATCCTAACCTTCATTTTTTCTTTCAGGGAACAGGAAGGGTGGAAAGGATCTGTCGGTTCCCTAAATTCAGGTCAAGGCAAAGTGGTAGGAAAAAAAAGCTAATGTTTCAAAATCATCATTTTACACTAGTTTAAAAGCCTGAGTGATGAGCGAAATACATCATATTTCCACTTAAGTCTTGTAGAGACTGAAGAGAAAGATGGGTTTCTGAGTCTTTCTCATGTTACTTATCTACAGCGAAATCCAAAACAAAACAGGACTCAGCAACACCTATCTTGCAGTGTGTGAGGCAGCCCTGATGTGCAAGGTGAGCAAACAGAGACTGCATTTCTCTCTGAACCCAAGCTCATGCTGTCCAGGCATTTCCCAGCTTGGACAGCAGCCAGCCCTAGGCTGAAAGTGACACAGAGCCATCAGTTCTGTTGAAAGGCAAAACGTAGACACCGGGGATGTGTCTGTGTCATCAGACTCACAGTTTCCCTGGGACAGCTCACTCCAAGGATAAACACCATGGGTAATATCACAGCAGCTTTGGATACCTCCTTTCCAACACAATTCCAGTGTCTCCAGCCTGCTGGCATCACCACAGAATCACGGAATTATTAAGATTTGAAAAGATAGCTAAGATCATTGAGTCCAATCATTAACCCAGGAGTGCCACCACTAAAATATGTTCCTAAGCACCTACGTGTTTTTTGAACGCTTCCAGGGATAGAGACTCCACCACTATCCTGGGTAGCCTGTTCCAATGCCTGACCATGCTTTCAAGGACAAAATTTTTCCTAATATCTAATCTAAACCTCCCTCGGCACAGCTTGAGACCACTTATTCTCGTCCTGTCACTTTTTACCCGAGGGAAAAGAACAACCCACACCTGTCTACAACATTCTGTCAGGGAGTTGTAGAGAGTGAAAAGAATCCCCTGGTCCCTCCTTTTCTCCAGGCTGAGCCCCCCATAGCTCCCTCAGCTTCTCCTCATCAGACTGGTGCTCCAGACCCATCCCCAGCACCGTTGCCCTTCTCTGGACATGCTCCAGCACCTCAATGTCCTTCTTGTAGTGAGGGGCCCAGAACTGTGGAAAATCCTAAATCACTTTTCTACATGAAATGTAAGGTAAATAACAGAACTCTATCAAGTGCTTCACTGATGCAAACTGGAGGCCATTGGTATTTCCTCATCAGGATGTGAAGTTTCTGCTACAAGATTTCTGGCATGTGTATGCATTTAATTTGAAGAAGGAATACTTTCCAGTCTCCCTTTGTTCCCCTTTTCAAATAGACTTCATTGTAATGACACTGAAGAGGGAAATGGTAGGAAGCACTTGCTGTATTGTCAGTTTGAAGGAAGGACAGGGATAGGATAAAAGCAGGTAATGAGACCTGGTCCTAATGGATTCAGTAGGGGAAGGGACAAGGCCAGGCCAGAAAAGCAAAGAGTCCCCCAGTACAGGGGATACAGCAGGTTGGGCTGCAAATAAAGGTGCATTTGCAGCCACAGCTCAGTCTCATTCCCAATTCCCCGTGCATGGAAATGTCATTTTGCCAGCCTGCAACTCCTCCACACAGCTCCTCTTCTCCTCCCCCTGAGACCAGCTTTGGGGTAAGAATGTCTGTGTGCTTCAGTTTCTTGATGTGGAAAAGGAGCAAATTTTCTAAACTATTTTGTGTCTTGAATGAGTGCCTGCATCTGCTCTTCCAACATTTACACCAGGAATGGACAAGTTTCTCAGGAACAGCAAGAATCGGAGACTACAGCTAGAAGGTGAGCTAGGAGGAGGTGAAAAGGTAAGAGAACAGCTCAGACAAGGTTAAGATGTGTCTGTAATAGGTTTAGCTTTAAAGTAGCTTCCTCGGGCACTGCTGGCAGCAGGGAGTTGAGCAGAGTTACAACCATGCTCCTCCATCAGGATCTGCAATTTGGGCTTTTCTCTGCACTCTCCTGCGTGCACCACCCAGACAAGTTAGTGGGAATTAGCTCAGAGGTATCCATACGTGGTGCAGTCACACCTTGTCCTGCCCTAAGTCACAAGAATGGAAAATATCTGCAGCTTCTTCCTGGAATGAGAAAAATAACCTTTCCCAGTACATTAAGGTCAGGACACTGCTGGAAGCTTGAAGAGGCAGGAAGTTTAAGCTTTGAAACTTCTTTATACAAGGAAAAAGTTCTTTGTGTTTGGCAGGAGAACAACAAAGGTCTTTGCTTTAATAACTTTCTAATAATATGTAATATTATACACATTTGTCTAGTAAAATGCACCACAAATTGCTTTTGTTGAGCACTTGAGACAAACATAAGAAAGGAAGTCCAGTACTTGGCCAAATATGCAACTAGCTGCCACACTGAAGCAGGATTTGAGATCACTGCCTTTTCTCTTCAGGATTAAAGAGGTGGCAGTTAGAAATAGGAAGCCATAATTAAAAAGAAAAAGACCAAAATATTTAAGAATACTTTTGGTGAAACTTCTCACACATGACACAAATTAGAGTGCTGCCCAGACAGAAAGAAGCAGGGAGGTGAAAAGAGCAAAGAATCTGATCTTGACTTAAATCTGTCTGGATCCTACAGCAAAATAGCCTGACCATGTGAAATCATATGTTGGTATTCCAGGCAGAACTGCCTCCTCCAAGTAATTTCCATGACAATGAATTCATAAGAGCACCCATTGTCTTGGTTGCCTTTCAAGTCAATTGTATTAGTCCTGGAGGCTTCAGTGGCATTTGACTTTGGTTTTCATTTGAATCCACCAGCAATTTTGCCATCAACTCTGGTGTAAACAAGATCAGGATCTACATCACTGGTGTAGGTTTTCAGCGAATTGCCTCCATTACAAGATAGGGCTGTAGCAATTCCACTTTCAAGCTGCAGGAATTTGCACCATGGAGTTATGACAACGTTGCCTTAGGGGTAGGATAAATTGCCCCATATAGCAATGGCATTTTTTATCTATATAAGATCTGCCTTTTGTTTTAGAAACACAGGTGGTGCTTGCAATCATATGCATCAAACATTTCTTTCAATTCAATTTAAGCCAACAGGGCTTTTGTTACTCACAATATCAAGGATAACATTCAGCTCTTAATCAAATAATGGGAGAAAAACAGCTATATGAAACCATGTTTCAAAAGAGAAAAAAATATTAAGATTATAATATCAACTATACAAAATGTTCTGGCCTTTGTTTACGGATGATGTGGTTAGAGACAGCAAGAGGTCAAGATTTAAAGTTCATGTAAACATTAAGTTCTTTTCTCTGGCATGACCCTTTTATTACCTTTATTAAAAAGTCAATGAAATTATAATTATTAAAGAAAGAGATTTTGAGGGAAAAAAAAAAAAAAAAGAAGGGGAAAACCCCAAACATTCATCTCTGAAAGAAGGCTTATGCTTGTATGAGCTGAAGGTTGATGTTAGACAAATTTCACTGAAGAGGAGATTTATAAACATGATGTAACTCTGACAAGCTGGGCTTTGTATCTTGGCAAAGGAAAGTTTAAGAAAATACCCGGGTACACAGGTACACACACACAAACATGCATCTATATTGGGTTTAAAGGTTTATTGCTCCAGAAAACTTATTGAAAGAGATTGTGTGTCTCATCTTGTCTCCTTTTAAAAATAGAGCACTTATATGTGTTTTTTATTAGCTTGTTTTAGGATTACCTTAATCCTGCCCAATATTCTTCCCCACTTCCCCCTAGTGCAATTTGCAATGGTAATCTGTTTATGAAGGGTAATGTTAGAATAACTGTAAATATCTTTCCAACAGAACACCAACAATAAAAACAAAAGCTGCAGCTTAGAGGAGCTTTGGTGTGCCAAAACCCAAGCTCAGTTAAGCAAACCCTGTGATGGATAACAATCCAAATCATGTCACTGAACCATGGGAAGTTTCAAAGTGTGGGATAAACCCAAAGAAACTTCTATTTGCTGGGAAAACCCTGCCCTTATTTCATTTTCATGTGGTCTCATGGGTAAAACTGAGAATGATTTGGATCCTTTTGTGGTTTTCCAGATAAATGTAGGTGCTTATCTAAAAGATGAAAATAACCTACTTTTCTATTATTTCATTTGGAGAAGATTTTGCAGACATTTTGAAAATTTATTTTAACGTGGTCTTCATTTCATAAGCCTGGTGAAATCTGCTGAGCCTGTGTGTAGATCAGGCAACGGATACAGATACCGATACAGACACTCCATGTTGTACCAAGGTGTCCAGGTCCCTTCCTGTCCTGATCAGAGATAGATAGGAGTGTGTTATACTTCTTTGTTAAATCCATGTGCAGTCTTCCTTCACATGGATACTCTGGGGATAAGAGTTCTTTGTTTACGTAGGACTCAAGTCTGTTCAGCATCACATCACAGTTAGAGTATCACTAGGCCTACTGGATTAGAAAAAGCTTAAAGAGTCATATTTCCACTTAAAACATGGTTAAAATCAATCCATTTAATAAATATAATAATAACTTCACCTATTTGGAACTGAAAGGCTGATAATGAGAAATGAGTTAACTCTAAACTGTCCAGTCAAAGAGCAAGGAAATTCCACTTATCTGCCTGTAAGGTGAATTCAAGGAAATTTGTTTTGCCAGTGAACCCAAAAGCTTTTGGATCACAGTCTCTTGACAATAAACATTAAGCCAGGAACAAATAAAAGCATGGTCATGCTCGTGTGCATGACTAATTTTGTGTGATGAGTTGCTTTGCTGTGCCTAATGCTACTTGGTAAAACAGTGGGGGAAACAATGGTGTGCTGGGGAGAACAGAATGGGGAAAATACATCTTTCCTTATGGATCCTTCAGTTTGATTTTCATTTCATTCAAGATCAATATTTAACTTCTAATTTAGACTTTCGTCAACAGAAAATGCTTGTCTTAAACCCTCTAGGTCTCAGTTTCTCCAGCTGCAAAATGGAGAACACAAATATACACACGGTGGCTTCAGTGGGCACAAGGGATGCTTACAAAGTGGTCCGGGCATCTCAGAGTGAAAAGCAACTTCCATAGAAAAGAGGCAAACCCCAACTTTCCCATCTAAGGACAAACTGAAGGATCTCGACAATACTCCAGAAGCTGATCTTCAACTCTGGAGGCACTATCGTAGCTAGCTTGGAATTTTCCATGGGAACTAAATGTGGGAGTCAGGGTATGTCCAAAACTACCTCTGTTCCCTTTGCAGCTTAGACTCGAGGAGGAGAGTGGCCTTCAGCACTGAGACCCCTCACAGCAAGGACAATGGAAAGCTGACTTCGAGTAGACAACACTGGGCAGAGGGCTGAGGCTTCAGCCAAGAGTCTTTCAAAGGGAATAGGATATTCTTGTTTAATACTGTAGATCTTTGAGGAAACAGATCTGCATTAGAAAAAAATGCACATCTCTCCCTCTCTCCCTCCTTTTTTCACAGATCTCTTCTTCACCTACATTTTATAAACCTGTTGCTACTGTTTTACTACAGACCTGAATCTTCACAAATACCCAGTACACAGAAAAAAGGGTCTGGCCTTCCAGGTGCTACCATACAGCCAACACAAAAATCTCCATCAGAATTTTCTCAACAGTGGAATAAAACCTTCCTGAAATGGAAGAATTAAAAATACACTTGGTCGGGGAAGAGGATGAGAGATGAAGGGGGGAGGAGAAAAAGGTGGGCTCATTAATCTGCTCCAATAATAAATCCTTATCACTTATGCATTTCAGTTACTCCTTCAGCCTCCACATTCTATATTTAAATACATCTGCTTCACACATGCTTTGCCAATTAGCTGGTGATATTAACTGTTCAGCACTATCTATTAACACATGGCACTGCTGAACGGCAGGAGAGACAAGCTTGACCAGGAGAGATAGTCATTCATGAGGCACACATTTCTCTCTATAACTCCGAAGCAGGGAGATAGGAAAGTGGCACAGCAATTGACCTCGGTTGTACATCAAGGCTAAATAGACACAGAGTAAATTACAGACAAGTGAGACAAGCTACTAACTGTTCCTTTAGAAGCCCATAATGTCAGTAATTCTATTACAATGACTGCTGGTTATGCAATGGAGTCGAGATGTAAATTTTTCTTTTTTTTTTTCCTGTGTCTGTCTCTCTGTCTGTCTGCATTGTAAAATTTGTAGCCCAGTGATGGAATAGATAGATCCATCTATTGCAGCATGTAAGGGGTTTAGACTGGATATTGTTAAAAATTTCTCTATGGAGAGGGTTGTCAAGCATTGGAACAGACTGCCCAAGGAAGCAGTTGAGTCACCAGATCTTGAGGGATTTAAAATTTGTGTGAATGTGGTGCTTAGGGTCATGGTTTAGTGGTGGACTTGACAGTGCTGGGACAACAGTTGGGATTGATCATCTTAAAGGTCTTCCCAACCTAAATGATTCTGTGATTCCATATATGGTCCAGAAAGGGTCATTGTGATCAACTTGCAAGAGACACTTGCAAACCACATAAGCAAGGATCTTCCTGAACAGATTCCTGCTATAACTAGAGAGCAGCATCAAAACAGTTTGTCTGGTCTACTATGCCCTAGAAAATATCTCAATATTGAAATGGTTTAAATCTCTTGTACTGTGATAATGTAAAGGTCTTCGAAATAGTGGTGCATACTATTGAATTAATGATAGAATAACAGCTATTCTTAGACATCTCAATTAAGCACTAGATCTGTATTATTTAAAAGGAGTGCTTGGACACTAGATCATTTAAATCACATAAATGAAGATGTCAAACTGTGAGCCACAGCAGATCCTTTCCATCGCCTAACAATGTCTATTCCCAACTGAAACTACTTTGTATGAACTGCCTGTCTTTCCACTGCTTCTTCAGAAAAATGTGCCTCTTATCTGGATTTTGTATAAATTTTACTAGTCTTGTGTAGATGTTTGAGATGCTCCCTAAGATCTCAGCAACTAAACTGAATACCCACAATTACATTGGGAGAAGACTGTTCATTGTATTTCCAAGTTAAAACTACTCTGAGCTATGGAGAAACAAGTTGTGTCAATGCATAAAGGCAGAGGACAAGAAGGAGAAATTAGATTTCTTGCAGCCCCACCACTTATTCCTTTCATACCAATGATTAGGTGGATTCACCATCCACCTCAGTTTACTCATCTAACAACTCTGACTTCACCTGGAGGACAGTGGCAATAAAATGGATGTGGAATTTAGTTTTAGTGATGGTCTTGTTAAGGAGTGCTTGCTGTGTCTACTTGGCAGGTCATAAAGGTCAGGATTCATCTTTCTTATTTCATAGCCATCCATAAGTAACCATGTCAGCCAGTCAGGTCACTGAGAAGTGCCTGTGGCAAAAGCCAGAATCAACCTCTGGAAGTGCCTCTCTAACTCGAGAATCTCTAGAAGAAGTCTGAATTAGCATAGGTGAGATTGAATGACTATTTAGATAATTTAAGTAAATAATGATATGCCCTTTTCCCTTTTTTCATCTTTCATTTGTTTGCTTGTCTCATGATACATCAGGAGGTAAAAGCACATGCAAAGTGAGAGCTGAAGGGCATTCCCATCGTAGCCAGTCCACAACACAGACATACACTGTTCAGTCTGGCCTCTTTTCTCCTGTTTCTAAGGACACAGCTGACAACAACTGCAAAAATGCTGAACTACATCTAGAGACAGAGCAATAATTGCTATAGGAAGGGTATTTACCCAAAAAGGCGTATTTCTGAGGCTGTTTTAGCTTTATTTTAGAAAGAAAAATGCTATTGAGATACCCATAGAGATCTCTCTTCCAGTACTGATCAATGCTAATTTGCTGCTAACTCTCTTCAAAATAAAAAACATTTTGCTCAACAGAGTTACAATGCATACACAAGCTCATGTTTTCATTCAGTTATTTTTCAGACCTCTAAAAGGTCAAAGCCCAAAAGAAGGAAAAAGCAATGACAAAAATATTATTCAAATTATTAAATGGAAAGAAAATTGGGTTCAATTCCATGGCGAATTTAAAACCAGGAACAAATTTCTATTATTTTGTGAATTTTCACAGTGTAATTACTGACAGACCGTGAAGCTGCATGAAGCTGCTTGGAGGTTTTGGCAAATAAGAACCAGGCTGATTCTCATTGTTTGAGTTACTGGCACGTGGAAAAATGATGAAGAAATAAAAATATTTAACTTCCAAGAAGAATACTTGGTGCCCTTGGATGACATCAAAGAGTCTGTTTACAAATAGATGGATCAAGGTTGCCTAAGCACAAGTGCCTGGACTCTTTGAGCACCCTGGGGAAGTTCAAAGAGCTCCATGACATGATGAAGGATTTGGGGCAGACCTGTACCACCCTGCAGTTGCAGCAGCTGGTGACAGTGCAATACCTCATGTATGTATCCGAAATGTCTGTGCTTAGGCAAATGAATCCTACTCAGTATGTCAAAACCAAACCCCAGCAATTATTTGGAATTAAAACCCATTCTACATATGCAGCTGAGCATGAGCATTGTGCAATGGGTGAAGGCAAATTGTTGTATTTAGTCACGCAGCATTAGTGAGGGGTATTTATACTACCTGTGTCTATACAGCTCCACTAGAAAGCTGAAGGCTGCAAACTGTCTGTACAGACATGAGAAAGACAAGGGGATGATTCAAACAAAGGGTCTGTTGCACATTTAAATAATGCTCCTAAGAATTCTTTCACTCCTCTTTACCCACAGAGGGGCATAAGCACATTCTTTACATCCAGTAGGCTCTGAGCTAGATGGCTATGGTCAGGCTGACCCTTCTCTGGTCTGGAACATCAAATCCTTCATGGATGTTTATAGACCTACACAAGAAAGAAGGTCCTCAACGTTTTGAAATCCTAATCCTAAATTTGACACTGCCCCTTCTGTGCTGTGGGAAACTCACATAAACACCTCTTGCTGATTTGTAAGAAGAGATGACTGTGCATAGCTACCTTCCCAGCCAAGTTCTGGGAAGGATTATGGATACAGTAACTTAAAAGCCCTTTGAAGTGTAACAAAAAAAAAATTAATGTCATAGATGTGCTAAAGCATATTGTTAAAGAAAGTGGTCATGGAACATGTAAGAAGAGCTACAAAGTCTTCAGACACACCAACATTTTATGGAGCTGTGCAGCCCTGAGTGAAGCAAGCCCCCAGACATGATCTCTACTTATATGTGCACACAGAAAAGGCTGCAGGAAGATTAAAGGTACAGACACATCATCCCACAATGTCCTACACGAGCTAAACCACACTGTGTTAGGAGAAACTCATGGCACATCTGCCCAGTTGACAAGGCAGACCCCTGAATTACATCTCTGAGAGCAGACAAAGATGGTTCTAGTGGAAAATGTCCCTGCTTATGGCAGGAGGGTTGGAACTAGATGATCTTTAAGGTCCCTTCCAACACAAAGCATTTTATGATTCTACACTTCTATGGTTGCAACTCCAAAACAATAGGAGCCTTCTGTATCTCAATCTTTTTTGCATTCAATTGCAATTGGAAAAAAAAAAGAAAGGTCACCAGGGAATAGGATGAGAGGTGATTTTACCTGATTTCCAGACATTCTGGATGACAGGGGTATAACCCAGAGAGAAGTATGGCTGTGTCTATTTGGGGAAAACACTCATAAACTGAGATGAGGTTTGTGATGGAGATCAGTCAGAAAAAACAGTGCTGTTTGGTACCTTCAGAGATGGCAGAAGCTACAAAAATGACAAGTGTTGGGATAAAGTGAGAAAATTATGGAAAAGCTGAGACCCAAACCTTAGTTCCCTAAAAGAGAGAAAAGTGTCTCCATCTTCAAACAGACACATGATGAAATTTTGAAATGGCTCTCCTTGATTTAAATAAGGGCTATCTGCACTTTATTTTCAGGGAGTTTAATTTCCTATGCTCTCTAGGAAAGGACTCAATACCAAGCCTGGTTTACAGTCCATGGTAATGGAAGGATCACATATTAAATATTTAGATACTCAGTAGTCTCTCACTGCCCACTTCACCCTTCTCAGCACCTCCAGGTTGTGCTTAGCGATGAAGGTAGGAGCTGACTGACTGGATCTGGCATGCAGTACCTGGGTCTGAAGACTTGTGGGAACCCATGCCACTGTGCTGGAGATGAGGATGAGTAATCCAATGAAAATTAGACCAGCCGGGACATGTCATGACCTGTCATGTGTTATGTGACCTGATAAACTGAATGACCCTACAACTCCAGCTAAAGCATGGAGTGCCGTGCTTTGGAGAAGAATAGAGGAAAAGTCTCCAATAAGCTCTGGATCAATCCTCCATGGATGTGAGAGGTTCCCATTGTTCATTGGGGGAATCTTGAAGACAAATTTGAGCATTGTAAAGGATGGAGTCTGTTTGTAATCCATTTTTGCTCTGTTTTGAAATTCTGTCTGTTTTAAAAGCTATTAAATCTTAACTCCTTCTTTAACACATTTTATTTAAAAATCTTTTAAAAACGGTTCTTTGAACTCTGTTCTTCATAAAGGAGTAATTCATTATTACTGGGGATAGCAGCAATGTATAATCCTTTTGTGATCCTTCTACAAGGACTGTGGGAATGATAATTAAGTCACTTTACAGCAAGCACACCTGTGAAGCAGGTAAACATTTATTAGCTCATTTAAAAAATTAATTAAAAAAATGTTTGTTGTGTTCTGTGCAGCTTTTCTTTTCCTTGAAGGCACAGAGAGATGAAGCAACGACGACGTATATTATGAAATTAGAATGCAATTATTGCTTTAAGTAAAACAAAGCCCAGCCTCACACAAAAGGTGTGGAAACTCAAATTGCTAAATGATCCGATCATAGTCACACTTGGTAATCAGCTCCAGCATTTTCTTGGCAGGGTCCTGCTATGAAAGATGATGGGAAAATGAAGAGACATGTCTTGTCCCATGCTGTTGCCATGTAAATGTATGGATCATGTGGAGGTATAAACACTGGAAAGGTCTTGAGTTACCCTGCCTGTGAGTAATTGCCATCTCCATAAGCAGACTGGAGTTGTAAGAAATAGGAAAATTGCGCCTTTTGTTCAAGATTTGACAATGTGGAAGAGCCCTGCCAGACTTGTCTTGTTTAATCATGTTACTCAGCAGCAAAACGAACAGCTTCTTTTAAAGGGAACTCAGAGTTCCAGGAGGAGGAGGACGAGGAAGAGGCCGTAACTCAGTGCATGCTCTCCCAAGGCATTCGTACTGTGAAGAGCCTTTCAGAGATTCCAAGGTGCATTGTTTTGAGGAGAAAGCCATCTCCAAGTCATCGTGCTCCTGTGACACCCACATGTGCCTTTTTACAAAGTGAGAATACGAGCCCCATTACTGTTACCTTCTGTGCTGGGGGTTCTACATGCTCACATGGAAAATCATCCATAAGGAAATGCAAGGAAATAGTGTGATCCCCATGGGACACAGTGAGATTAGTGCCTTTATGATCATTGACCACATCCACACAGAGACTGAAGGCAACCCAAAGCAAACTGCAGGAGGTGGGTCAGTGAATATTTACCCTGAACCCTGCCAGGTTGTGGTCAGTTTAATTCCTGCCACCTCCAGCCTTCTGTGTATCCCTTCCAGGTGTGCAAGCAAACACCTGCATGTCAGCACATCCAGATGAAGGGGTTGGTCTAATACGTGCAATGAGAACAAAAAAGGGAAAAAAAGAGATCCAATCTGGATCTGACAAGTAACAGGCAATTAAAATTTAATATATCTATATGTGTACCTCTACATAAATAAATTTAAAAAGAAACCCTATCTTCTCTAAGGTAGCCTTAGACAATTTTGTTCAGTCACCTCCACCTGCATAGCCTGGTTTTCAGCCCAACCCAGATACTGGTCAAGATCAGGGTTTTCAGGAATAATTGTTTCTGAGGGAGAAGGAACACTGCCTGAAGTATACTCAGACTTTTATCCCTGATCCCACAGCTTCATTATAGAGCTTGGCAAAAGACAAAAGTGGGGAAGGTGAAGGACAGGATTCAGGAATTCTTGGTACTATTTGCTATGTCTGCTTCCTATAGAAACAGCGAAGGAAACAGGAAAACTACAAAACTTGTCACCTCTTGTATGACCCAGATCTCTAGATTAAGAGACATCCCCTCAGAGAAGAAAGTTGCTAAAGGTTTTCAGCATAGCTAGAGAAGGATGCCTGACAGATCACACAGCCCAAGCCATACATATTCTAAAGTTCACTTTGAAGGTAAGCATGTCCTTTAGGGAAAAAATATTCAGTCTTTATTTTTAAGTGTCCAACAATAGGGAAAAAACAATTTTGAAAGCATCAGTTTGCCATTCTTGTTGTTTTCTGGGTTCATAGTTAAACCCTGCTTCCTTTCCATCTGAATTTTTCTGTCTTGTACTTTTGCTTTTTGGATGTTCTTGGACTTCTGGCCAAAGAAAAATATCTTTGTCATGTATACAAGCTGAAATCACTGTTCAGCCTTCCCTTCGATAAAAATACAGATTGAGTTCATTGTGTCTTTCATGCCAGTGCAAGTCCATGTTTTAGTATTTCATAATTCTGATGACTGACCAAGATTTGAACATGACCAAGATGTGAACAAAGGGCTCATACCTGAAGGAAAAAATCATACCTATAAAAGATACACACCCACGGATTAAAAACCTCCCAGCCCACGATGCACCCTGGACACTCAGAAACTACACAGGAGTTATGGCTCCTTTCTGCCCCATTGTGCTCCCCACTAGCACTCCCTATTACACTGTGTTCTCCACATTTGTTCTTAAAGTTGTTCACTTTCTGACCATCAGAGCAACATCCAGCCTTAAGATTTATGTTGATTAAACATTATCTATATTATATATTATATATTATATATTATATATTATATATTATATATTATATATTATATATTATATATTATATATTACATTATATAGATATTATATATTGTATATTATCTATTCTCTATTCTCTATTCTATATTCTTTATTATATTGTGTTATATTATATTCTATATTTATATTTTTTCACAGTGGTTAACTGCTTTGAAGTACACTCCAACAGATACCTGAAGGTCAGAATAAGGTGTGGGCAGACTTGGCCACTTGTGGCTATGCCATCTATGGGCAATGACCGCAGAACTCTGAAAGGCAAAGGCAACAGACACCTGGGAGAGTGACCATTTCAGTGCATACTTTTCTTTATGTGCTGTTGTTGCTGGTGTTCATTTTTTGTTGCCTGTTTGCTATCATGTCTGCATTTGTTTGTTTTCTTCAGGATTGAAATACAGCAGTTCAGACAGAAATGATATAAACCTTTGAGTCCTGGCCCAAGCCTCTGTTGTGTTTTTCTTCCTAGAATCCAAGGGTCAGAAAATTTTAAGCAAGTCCAACTTTCAACAATTCTCTAAAACTAATGAGGAGCAAGGGAAGGCCCTACCAACCCTCTTGTACTACCTGAATAATGCTGTCGGGTTTGCCTGTGGACCTTCCCATACCACCAGTCTTGTTGTATCCACTCAGAATTAAACTGGATACACAAAAACATCCATGAACTGAACGCTGCTTGTCCTGGTGGGAGAGACCCACCCAAAACTAATGAGACTCAGAAGTGAGTCTCACTCACTCAAGTGAGTTATAAACTACACATGTAGCAAAACCAAACACACCCACCGTGCTCCCACTGAGTGTTCTCTATTCACACTCTATCCACCATTTATGGCTGACGCAGCCTTTCTTTCCACTGTCATTTCATTTAGCAAATTGAAGACACGGGGCACCTCCACCTAGTCCCTGACCCATGAAACCACAGAGGAGTGAAGGAGAACACGCCAGAATAAAAGCAGTGGTGTGTGTAAGATGAAGGCTTTAGTCTGCTGGCAGCTGTACACTTATCCAGTGAGATAACCCAGGTCCCAGAGAATTGTCTTCCCCTTACTAAGTTGAACAGAGATGGTGCTGAGAAACTAAAGCATTCCTGATAGTGGAATGCTGAGTCTTGGGCAACTATTTGCAAAAAGTGCACAAGATCATAACTTGGTGCTTCACACCAGGCCTTGACAAACACATTGGCCTTGTGTACTGCCTATCCAAGAAAAATGGGTACTTTTAATAAGTAAAGAAAGAACTGGAGAAATTTCAGTTTTGTGGATTTTGCACATCCAGAGAATTGACCAAACTATGTGTTTGATGGATTTGGTTTGACCAGACAGCTTATTCTTTTTAAAGGTGGGATTCTATTCACTGTGGTCTTTACTTAGGTACCCATTCTTTATTGAAGTCTACAAGGTACCTTCACAGTCATTGTATAGCAACATAATTTATCTGCCTTGGGTAGACCTCTGACATATTTCTCAAAGTGGAGGGCTGGAGCATCTCTGCTATGAAGGCAGTTGGGGCTATTCAGCCTGGAGAAGAGAAGTCTCCAGGAAAACCTTAGATCCAATTCCAGTACCTAAAGGGGGCTATGAGAATGCTGGGGAGGGACTTTTGAGAAGGGCATGGAGGGACAGGATATGGGGAAATGATTTTAAGATGAAGGAGGGCAGGATTGAATTGGATATTAGGAAGAAATTCTTCCCTGTGAGGGTGGTGAGGCCCTGGCACAGGTTGCCCAGAGAAGCTGTGGCTGCCCCATCCCTGGAAGTGTCCAAGGCCAGGTTGGATAGGGCTCAAGGCCAGGTTGGAGGGGGCTTGGATCAACCTGGTCTAGTTGAAGGTTTCCCTGCCTATGGCAGGGGGGTTGGAACTGAATGATCTTACAGGTGTTTTCCAACCCATTTCTATGATTCTACAGCTTACTGTTTTGATTTACAGATTTTTGTAAGAGTCTGCTTTCGTAACTACTAGCATGCATGGGACTTTCCCATGAGTTCATTATTTACAGCTTACAATGTGGATTTTCTAAAGCTGAAAGATTCTTATATGGTTTTATGGACAATTTGCTCACTTATTTACCTAATACCTGTTATGCTGAGTGTCTAATCTTCTGTGGGATATTTTTTCCCTAATGCAGCTGTAATATGTAGTATAGGTGGATCTGCTATTTAAACCTGTTATTAATACTGTCCAACACTTCCTGTTATAAGACTCCTTTTGTGCTGTTTGTAATTATCTGCAATTTTCAAATTTCAACTGAGTAGGCCAGAAGGACTTACTAAGGCATTATTAAGCTGTTACATGCTTTAGGTTGGTGGAGACTGTTTATTTTAATCCAGTATACTCAAATGGGCAAGAGTCATTGCTATGGCTCAGCCTGAGATTAACTGCCGTGTCAGGGAGGTTGGTGGCTTTAGGAGGGGCTCATAGGCTCCCTGTTATCCTGCAATGTCCCCAGTGAGACCAGAAAGAGCAAGGAGCACATACGTATGTGTTCCATCACCCTGGTTGCACAGTCTGGATCCCCAGTGCTCAGACACAGCTTTCCTGGAGACACCTGCAAGCCAAAACCCAAAAACAGATATCTCAGCCTGTGAGTCAAATCCTAGCCTCTCAAAAGTAAATGAGAAGAATCCCACCTCAACTTTCCAAAACATCTAAAGGTTGAAAAATCAATAGATTTGAAGAAAAAAAAAATATAATATTTTCTGGAGTGTTTCCAGCAAATTTTAGCAAGGAGAACAATGGAAAAGCCCAGGAGGAAACCAACCATTCTGTCATCAACAGGTAATAAATAATGGTGGAGAGGACCATGCACTGAGCCATGAAGATTAAACACAATTTTGAGTAGCTGTTCAGGGAGTGAGACACAGCCAATCTTAAATCTGAGTGCAGGAAAAAGACTTTTTGAGTAAGATACATGTACAAAGTAGGTTGTGAAAACTGAGAGATTTATGTGAACACATAGGTGAGCAAAGCCCCACTGGTACCGCTCCAGGGTAACCAGAACAGGTGCACACAATGAGATGGGGATGACTGTGCTGTGGTCAGCAGCATGCTGATGTAGGTTATACAAATTCGGAGCCAGATTAAAATGGTTCTTTAATTGAGTTTTTAGGTGGAATCATAAGTAAGATCAGAATTTTTAAGTCCTGAAGCCTGAGCTACCTCTACCTGCAGTGCAATTGTTGAGGGATTTTAAAGATTCAACAGTCATAACAAAATTAACTTAATGTGAAGGGTCGAGACAGAGTTGTGTTTATGGTAGGTGCAGTACATTTAACCTGTCTGCTATTGAGATACACAGATTTTTTTGAGAACAGTGTAAATGACTAGCTGAAGTCATGCAGTTTTGGTTATTATAGTCTCTTTGCTTGAGTTTCTATTTTTATGTTTCCCCAAAGAATAAATAATGTTACCCCATGGAAATTATGTATGTTTAGCTTCAATGAGTAGTGGGTGCAAAGTGAGATTGCTACTGTTGAGTTACTATAAGTACAATCAATCTGCTTAATGCCTCCTGAATAGCTCCTTCACATGTTTTCCACTACAAAAACTGAGGAAAAGGAGTTTGGATGTCTTTCCATTAAAATCATTCCTTCTTGTTCATTAGAGGTTTAACAGACCAGATTTTGTTGTTTTGGACAAATCTGAACATAAGACAAAGGGACAGATCATAGCCATTTCTTATTGTCATGTACACTGGCAGTCAAGTGTATCACAAGAGTAAGATTAATTTGTGCACTAACTATTTTTTCATGTGGGATTCAACTACACTGTTCTTACAGCAACTGCAAAAGCTTTGACCAAAGAATGGGGGTCCCTTTGCCTGAGGCCCAGAAGCAGCACATAACAGAAGACCTCTTTGTCTGAAGACCTCTAAGCTAATGAGAAAAGTTCACAAAAAGTGGAAGAAAACAGTCTGATATCCAGTGGGAAAAGTGAGATGCAGAGAAAACAATAAGTGAAAACTGGACCTAGTGCATAGCTGCCAGCGCCCATGGCTTGGCTGCCCAGAAGCTGCAGTTTGCTGGAACAGTGTTCATTACCATGGCTACTTTGGGATATGGTCTGCATTTTCCTAAGGAGTGAAAACCAATCTGTTTCAATGTCCATATGGTTTGGCTTCAATGCCTCTTTCTAAATCTCTATTAGGTTTTTTTCCACACAATTTAGTTTCTGTTGATTCCTTTTTTGGTTTTCCAATTTTGTGATACTTTTGGCTGAACATTAAGTTACCCATGTTATTAATTCTTTTCTCCTTTTTTTTTTTTCTTACTTGGGGTCTTAAGTAACAAGGTGGCACCTTCAGTATAGTGAAAAGCTTATACTGTTCTTGAAATTTTGCAAATATTTTCATCACTAAAGTGTGGGCTCTGGGACATTGCCTTACATTTTTGAAATCCCTCTGAACGTGTGGACAGAAAACCTTATGTGTAAATTCATTTCATTTCCAAAAAACCTTAATAAAAGGGCAAAACTTGGGGTGAGCTTTATGTGGGTGATCAGTTTCATGGACCAGTTTGTATATCTCAGTCTGAGCTCTACCTGATAACTCCAGGGTCAGCATTTAAGCCCAGCTGGCAACTCAGCTTGAGAAAACTTGTGCTTTGAAATACAGATAGTTCAACAGGTAAAGCCAAAGCCACACACACAAGCAAAGCGAAACAGGGAATTCATTACCCACTTTCCGTGGGCAGTCAGGTGTTCAGCAATCCCCAGGAAAGCAGGGGTCCATCAAATGTAACAGTGACTTGGGATGACAAACACCACCACTGAAAATGTTTCCCCTCTTCCTTCTTTTTCCCCCCAGATTTATATGTCAACTATGACTTCATATGGTCTGGAATATCCCTTGGGTAAGTTGGGGTCACCTGTCACAGCTGTGACCCCTCCCAACTCCTTGTGCACCCCCAGAATTCCTGCTAGTGGGGTGGGATGAGGGGCAGAAAAGACCTTGCCTCTGTGTAAGCACTGCCCAGCAATAATGAAAACATCCCTGTATTATCTACAGTTTCCAGCACAAATCCGAAACACAGCCCCATACCAGCTACTGTGAAGAAAATCAACTCTATGCCAGCCAAATCAGTACAATGCTGCAAATATACATTTTTATGTCCAGAAAATTTGATTTTATTAATTTGTTGTGGAAGAGAGTCAAATGTGTTACCTCAAAATATGATTGAACTCCAAATAAGGTCTGTACCACAAAATACAATAATGCTTTAGGACAAAAAAAAAAAAAAAGCGCAACTGAGTGGAATTGCTTTAACTAGAACCTGCAAAAAATGAAAACAAAATATAGGAAGAGATTGAGTCCCCAGAAGTTCTTTTCCAATTCCCAGGTATTTTTGATAGGCAAAAAGATACTTTATTCAGTGTGTTTAATGCACCAAAGGGATGCTGATGTCTGACTCGTGTGTGAGGCTTTGTATGAGTGGACAACTGCTTGGTTTCTGAGCTGAGCTCAGCATGGGCCTCGACATGTACATGGGATCCTGGTGCACTCTGTAAACATGGGCTATTTGAGCAGGAGACACACGCCTGTTTTTTAAAACTTCTGATTCACAAGAGGAAAAAAGGCGTCAGCTGTAGTCATAAATCCATCATTATCCCTAGATGAGAAACAGAAAAATACTGCAAGACAACATTTATATTTTATTATTACTATTATCACACACTCCCTTCAGCAGGGGAATGGTGGCTGTTGGGTCCATGAAGGCATGACATGCTCTCAAACCAAGCCTGTCCAGTTCCCCCCAGTTGATGTCTTGCATGGTGTAACCTCCCTGACAGGCAGGCCATCAGGTACAGAATGTTGTCACCACTGGCACTAAACTCACAGATACTCCGTGTGGTTGTTCAACTCCCATGTTTCCAAAATGGGAGCTCACACTTTATACCACTGCAATTTGCCATCCTGCTGGAAATGCATGTGCAAGAAGGAGTGTGAGACCTCAACATTTTGGGGCTTGTGGACCTCCATGTGGACTGTAGTGGCAAAAGGTATGAAATAGGAAGTAGTATGTGATCCCTTTCCCTGTTCCTTCTAACAAGTTCTCATCTGCCCTTGCAAAGACACTTAGCTTAGGTTCATTCATAACAGAGTATTAAACAAGTTTATCGCGGTTTTGACCCTGCCACAGACTCCAAGTTTGAATATATACAAGTCACAGGCAGTATTGTGCCAATTTATCTTACTCCTTCAAAAGGATTCAGCATCTACTACTGAGCTGCTCACCACAGAGTCCCTTGATAGGACAGGGAATAGGAGCTTTCTCCAGATGGAATTCATTTTATTCTTAGCCACCTCCCTGAAGGCTGAATCACTTGTCTGCTGCTGTCACCTCCTTCTCTCTAGTGTCTAAAGAGAACAGCTGGAGTTCTCCACCTCTCACTTTTGGCAACTCCAGTCACAACCTACTGGTGTCTCTGTTCTCATTTCTCACATGTACAAAGGCTGTTCAATTAGCAAAAAGATGTATGTAAGGAGATTCTGGGCTTATTGCCTTGTATACAGACACTATTTTAGATGTTTAACTAAGGTCAGTGTAAATAATTAGCTATATCTTTGTAAAAAAGTGACAGAAATTAGTCTCTAACATCAATTGCAAAGAGTAGTAAAAATTACTACTATTGGTATCTTTATTAAAAGTAACCTTAAGCTTAATTATGCACAGAGACATGTATGTTTTATGCTAGCCCTGAAGTCAAAGTGATGATGAGCAATGGTCTTTATCAACACTATCAATGCCCTTTCCAAAAATGTAGGTTCTGCCAGCAATAAACATGGCTTTTCAAGCTTTGGAGCTGCCATTTCTAACTCCAGCTTCAATATTTATTATTGCTATTATTTCTATTATCCTAAATTACCATGCAGACAGAAAAGGGAGGAGGGATGAATTGTTTCTGAAAGTCTGACTCTTATGTCTAGGCATGATATTGATGTGTAGTCCCAGACAGGAAATTTTGTGGAATTCAAAGGAAGGATGAAAGTCAATCTCTTCCCTGCTGGTATTTGAACTTGCATTTTCTGCAAGTTTGTATATTTCTAAAGACACATTCAGAGCAGTAACACATTACTTGCAGCTGCGACTTAATTGATTAAAGACTATTTTAATTAAAAACTGTCACAAGAACAGAGCGATGGAAGGATAGGTTAAAATTACATTCAGCCCACCTGAAATAGTCAGGCTCAAAATATACATGCTGAATCACACCACTAATTGGGAAAGCACTTTCAAGGGCACATCCAGAACCTTCCTGGAAAGATCCAAGGGAACATAATTGCACATCTGTCAACATTACCTATGGATCCATACCTATGGACTGCACATGCCTTTGGGTATTTTGGCAGGGAGTGGGTTGAGAGGGCAGAGTTTAAAAAGCTCATGGAAAGGCCTGTTTTATTCAGTTCACAAAAAGAGACAGAGGTGGCAACAGAGTTGTATGTCCACATTTAAAGCCACGTGACTGTGTATCCTTTAAAGGTCAAGTAACTTCACATCTTGGCACATCTTCAGAAATATATGAGTTCTCTGTGGAGCTTTTTTTTTAACGTTTGGGGTTTTTTTGGCATCAAGTCTTTTCACTGCAGCTGGCCATTTCCCTCGTCTCAGGACAGACGCTGCTGTCACTAGATCAATTACCAGCATTCATTTTGTCTCGTGCTCTGACCCAATGGACGCCTTGTTCTCCTTCTGTTGACAGCATGAGAAGGCTCCAGCCAAACTGGCCGCTAGCAACTGACCCCTCCACAGACAACCTCATTAGGGTAATTGCCAGGCTGGAAGCCGCCGAGACTGGGGCCCAATTACACCTGTCCTTGTCCAATTCAACCAGGGCTTAAATTACCTGGATGGGTCAAAGATGGTAGTGTGCTCAGGTGAACAAAAGCTTTCCCTCTATTCTTGTGCCTTTCACAGACAGACATTCCTAATTATGCTTGTCATTGGGACATAATAAGGCTGATTTCTTTAAACGGCATCTTTCCTCAGCAGGGAAACTGAGCACCAACACCGAGCAGCCCAGGTACCCAGAGCAAGGTAGAGGTAGAAGCAGCTTTTGGGGTTTTCCTCCTCAGCTGGTCATAGAACAGAGAGAAGTCAGTGCCTAGTGTGCATTATGTGCTCTTATACAAGCCAGTAGTTAATGACAGTGGTGATAAAAGCATGGAAAAGGTTTTTTTTTATTGTTTTCTCATGACAATGTTCAGGTTCTGAGTACTTTAGTCTAATTTTGTTTGAAGGAGATGGTCATTCAATGTGTTGACATGAGCTGTAACACTGATTTACAAACAAAAAACAATGAGACCAAAACTTGGTCTCACATACTTTAATTGTCTTAATGAAGGACTTGGTTACCCAAAGTTAGGAGCGAGCACCATCATACCTGGGAAATGCAATATTCTCAGCATTTTGAAAAGAACTCCTGTATTTAAATATTTAAATACACATTTATTAATCTACATCTTAAGTTCTCACACTTGGAAATCTTGGGAAATTACTGAACTGTGTATGGATGTACATCTGTGTTATTACATTTACCCTTCTAACAAAAGTTCCAATTGTCAGTATTTAAAGAGACAACAAATGGCAGAGTTGTACACACAGAATAAGCACACACGCCCCTGCTTTTCATGCAATGACGAGAGATTATTTTTTTTCATTCCATCATATTTTACAGGGCAGGTTAAATAAGTTGTGAAAACAAAATCATGAAAATGTGAAGCAAGGTATCATTTTTAGAGAAGGTAGTGTATATACCCTTCTGCAGAATTAGGAGATGATCTAGCTTCAGTTCTTAGATTTCATTGGGATATTTTAATCAATATTAAATAGGACCTGTAATAAAAACTGATTCTAAAACATTTATTGCTCATTTACTAACTGAAAATATTTTTTTGTTTCATACAACATCAAATTTCAAGAAAACAAGTGCAAAACAATAATTAAACAAAAGCTCTTTACCACCCATGATAAAATTATTTTAAAAAAAGAAATAAAATATATTAGTAACAATTTTTACAAATACCTTTTTTGATTTTATAAATTCATTTGTTAATGAAAGTAATTGCCCAAATTTTTACCCGCCTTTTTTTGCTTTTCCCTTCCCAAATCTGCCATTGTCTGATCACATGATTTTCAATATAACATTTGATATTTCTTGAAAATTATTAACGAGGGAAACTATTGCAAAGGATTAATTTTCACAACTTCCAATTTTCATAATGTCATGTCTTTATAAAGTCAGTAACAAAGTTTCAGGAGTTCCCTATTGCATGGGACATGGGATAAAGTAGGCTAGACTAGGCTAGAGTAAGATAGGATAGAATAGAAAAGGATAGAACAAAACAGGGCGGGGCAGAACCCAATAATCCTAATGTAGATTTGGGATAATTAATTTAACTAAAATGGACATCTCTGGACAGCAAAATTTATAAGTGAAGTTACAAGTCTCCATGTTTGATTCTGTGCTGATAGTACTGTCATCTGGACTAATTGTGCTGACATAAATCTGTAGAATATTGTTTCACCTTGCAACCACCTCTGGATAAAACAAGGGATTAATGAGGAGGAAGAGTTCCATGTTTGCTGTCCTGGAGCAGACCTGTGTCAGTAAGCCTTTCTCACATTGAGATCACTTTGTCTGTAAAGAGTCTGTCAAAAGAAGTAGTGAAATACCTATATTTTGACACATATAAGGAAGTCAAAACAAATAATTTCCCAAAGAAAAACCCTAAAAGTCTCAAGGAGGCAGCATGAACCAGTGAGTTCCATCACATTTCTAGCAATCTGATTCTGTGCTAGGTTGCATCACTGAGTGTTGGGATCGCTTCCAGTTTAGTCACAGCATTCCCCTGCCTTCTGTTTGATCAGATCTGGCCCTTAACATTAATAAGTGCTATTTTCCATGACACTGTGTGTTTTGCCTTGTGGAAACCAGTTATGAAACCATCTTGCATCACTAATCCAAATAATAACCTCTTTTAAAACTGTTAGGTTTGAATCTATCTGCTTTAAAAAAGATACTTTGAAAGGAAAAGTTTCCTCATAGTCCAAGATACGGCTTCAAATTAAGTGAAAATTATTTCCAGTGTCTGTCAGGAGATGCGTATTTCATCAATTTTGATGGGCAGAATAAGGTGAAATTAATCCAACACAATGGAATTGAAGCAATAAATATAATAAACCAATCATATATTACTGGAAGTAAGGTGTGAGCTCTTATTTCCTTCCTGAGATCAAGAATTCAGATACACATACATAGAATCCTGCTGTGTCAGCACTAAGTTGCAACAACGATAGTTGGATGCTGTTTAGAAAAATGTGTCAGTTCCACAGGTGGAGAAAGAAAGAAAGAAAGAAAAAAAAAAGATTATTTCTGGAAAAACTGTTATAAAACACTTCTATTTAAGATTATAAAAACATAGCCTCATAAGAAGCCACAGGATATTAATATATTAGTGATAATGTCTTTTCACTTCACCCGAGGACTTAAATACACTTTATAAACACTGTTTAAATGTCATCAGTGATTTGGTCAAGCCATTATGAACCACAGCAGACATTTCCTGATTCTCCCTGGAGACTCTAGTTTTTCTGCCTTTCCATGATACCCAACACACGCAGTAAGCAATAGGAGCCCTTTGCACAGGATGGAAAAAGCACAGGGTATTGCAGGGACATCCACTTCATGAATGACACATATGCCAGAGTGGTGAGGTGGAACACAAAGATTTTGCTCATTTGTAAGACAAGGAGAGTGAGATTTTGATTGTCCCTTTTGCCCTTTAATTTTTAAAAATTACCTCAGTATTTTTTTTCCTATACAATCCTGGCATGTGATCCAGACCTTTTAAGTCTCTTTCATTAATAGATTATGCCCTCCATTGCAAAACCCCTCATCTGAGATGCAGGGCAAACAGTCTGAAACTACCACATTGCACAACTTGTAAAAGAGTCATGGTTTTGGATCTCCAGATCACTGCTGTGGAGCAATATGGAATTTATCGTATAGTTCACACAATATAGAACATTGGTTATGAAAAGAAAAGTAAGAAAATATTCATCTGAGAATTGTTTACAAATTAGAACATGTGCTAAAAGTCTAAGAATTTGTTCCAAAGCAAGCAGACATGATCACAGAATCATGGAATGGCTTGGGTTAGAAGGGACCTTAAAGACCATCTAGTTCCAACACCTTCCACTAGACCAGATTGCTCCAAACCACATTCAACCTGACCCTGGACATTTCCAGGGATGGGGCGTTCCCAGCTTCCCTGAACAACATGTTCCAGTGCCCCACCACTGTCACAATAAATAATTTCTTTCTAATATTTTATCTATACCGACTCTCAGTTTACAGCCATTCCACTATTGCCCTGAACATGAATCTGTAATACTGCAGGTACATGCCCTCACATCTCTCTGGTTTTGGGGGAAAAAAAAAAAAAAAAGAAAGAAAGAAAAAAAGAAATATAATTTTGGAAATTATAACTACTAATTCAATTCATGCTTTTGCCAATAATGTCATACAGATTGCATCTCGTGCCTTTGCTGCATCTATCAATGCAGCAAGGAGCTGCCTCATGCACAGATGGGAATTACAGTATCTGGGCCAGATCGAGAGCAAATTTTACCATGTTAGAGTGTGTGTTTCAATTTGTGCTGGCAGAACTGAGATCAGAATCAGTCATGTGAGCATGGAAGTGAACACAACTCTGCTTCCCATTTAAAACAGCTTTCTCAAGTGGGATTAAGGGATTAGGTTTTGTGGTTGTCTTCCAGAAGCAATGTCACGGGGTGGTTTTACTACGGAAAGACCTGGTGTTTCGCCAGTGCAAAATAAAGTCTGCTGGCAACATGAATGCAAAATCATTGAGACAGAGGCTCAGCTCTGCTGCAGCAGTCTGGCCTCAAAGTTACATGAGCCCTGATTCTCCTGCAACATAGATTAAAATTAGCTGGTGAACTTCTGAAATTCCCCTCTCTCCATACTGTCCCTGTTCCAAGATTGCTGTTCCTCAGCAGTCTAAGGCAGAGTATGAGCAACTGCAGCTGGCATGTCAATATTGCAACGACACAATTTTAGCGTAGACACAATTTTAATATACCAGACTGATTAACCAATTTTTATTCTGGTTTCTATGGGGTCTAATAGTGTACTAATTCAGGAGCTGCTTCAGGAATTATTTAGTCATCTTGATGGCAAATCCATAAAATGGGGGAGGCTGGAGGGTATGAAAACAAAAGTGACCCCAGCTATACAGTTTCAAGCAGCTGCCATGTGTGGGTGAGAGCCATATCTCTGATATTTCCATGGAGTCTGACCTCAGTGAGAGTGAGAATACCAAAGAGAGCAGAGGTGTTTGAGCATCCTTCCATTTACCAGACTGACTGCTCGAAAGCTGGAAGCAGCAAAAGTTTATTTGGCATGAGCTGGAATTCCTGAGGACATTTTTAGTGTATAAACTCCATCCACCTTTACCAGGAAATTTCCTATTTCACGGACAGCAAGATAATTACATTTGATCTAAAATAATGTCCTTTGGCCTGGAAAAGTTCTGTCTCTGTTCATGTCATCATTTATTGATTGGGATGATTGCACTTTCTTATTTTGATTTGGAGGTCTGTAGACTAAAAATCATCAAAATTATAGTAGGAAGTTGATAAAGTGTCATCTTTATTTAAGAATAATAATACACTCCAAGGAGCACATCTGCCTCTAAGAATACTTCAAAAGCCTTAAAATAATATCAGGGGTTTGGTCATCAGGGCTGACCTCCGCTAAGATTAATGTTGCTCACAAATCATAGCAACACTACCCAGCTTTGTTCTTTGGTCCACACATAACAATTTTCTCAGTTTGCCAAAAAGTTGCCAGTATCCTCAAGAAAAGAGAGAAGTAACCTGTGAACCTGTCCCTGGAAATCCAAAGCCCAGGAAACTTCATGCTACTGTCTGGAACTCTGGTTGTCACCGAAAAAAGCCCAGGAATCCAGAAGCCCAGATGTGAAGCCGAATGTCAGATAACAAACAGAGCTGGCAGCAACGTGGAGAACTTTCTGTTCCCCTCTTGTGTCTAAACCCCCTTCAAAACTCTTCAATGATTACATGAATGTCATATCTGGTGACTGCAGCTCTCTGAGACCTGGCAATCAGCCAGATCTGTTTCTTAGAAGTCCTGGAAGCATCCTAGCACAATATTCAGGACTCTGTGTTCTCCCAAGGTGAGTTAGTAGCAGTTCTGTGCTGCTGCTTCACAAGCCATAGAACAATACACTCTCACAGTTCCTCTTTCCCTCCACAGTGTTCATCTTACCCTTGTGAGTGGCATTTGCAAGCCTGTGCCACTGAATTTGAGAATCATTGAGGTGTTTCCACCTCATTCCCAGGGTTTACCAGTCACTCATTTGCATCTTCAGATTGCATCTCCTCTCCTGCCCTAGAGCTTTGCATGCTGAGACAGTCAGTGGCCACCCCAGCTGCACATGCCCAGGGGCTTGCAAGGACACCAAAATTCTAACCCACACTTGGAAGACAACTGGGATCCCAAACTGAGCCTTGTTGGAAGGTGGACTGCTGGATTGCACATCCCTCCCCTCTTTTATGGCCTAGAAGTCTCAGTGCTCAGCATGACCTGACATTCAAAGCTCAAGAGGTCTGGGCTAAATGCACTTGGTGATTTTTCATAAATACTTCTTTGAGTTCTGTTACATTCATGACTTTTCATATGTCTCACTACAGCAAAGAAGTGTTTAACACAGAATCATTTAGGTTGGAAAAGACTTCTAAGGTCATCAAGTCCAACTGTTATCCCAGTATTGCCAAGTCCATCACTAAATCATGTCCCCAAGTGCCACAACTACACATTTTTAAATACCTCCAGAGATAGTGACTCAACCATTTCCCTTGTCAGCCTGTAATAGTGCACATTAGACAGGAAAACTGAAGAACTGTTGCTTGAAGATGATTTGTAATATGCTTTGAAAATTAAAAAAAATCCCGCAACAAATCCAAGCCCTTGTCTAATGTGAATGCTGAGGAAATGCTGTGACACAGCTACCTGGCTCAATTTTCCAGAAAGAAAGACAGTACAAGGCTGAAAGACAGAAAAGGCTTCCAGGAGTCTTTTGAGGAAAAATAAAAATACAGCATAAGTGATATTAAACATATATAAATCAGAGTCATAATTACTGCCTGGAAATCTGTCAGATAAATTTTATAGTAAAGCTTTATGAGGCTTCCCCTTCAGGCAACATTGAGACCATGATGCTCTTTTTATAACCATTCCCTGGGCTGCCCCATGGTTTTGCTTGTGACAGTCATATGGGCTTGATATAATTCTGTCTCCTAATTAGCACCATTCCATTATCCAACACACTGCACAGATCAGTTTCGTTTGTAGCAGCATGTAGTATGTGACAGTTACTAGTAATTTAAAATTATGATAAGTCACCAACAACATGTTCTTCTTTCCAGTGTTATCAACCCCTCACTGGTGGAACAGAGGAGAAGGAAAAACCCTCCATGTAAAACCACCAAGCAAAGAAAGGTTTTACAGTCTCAGCCAGCCCCCAAATTTTAGGCTCTTTAAGGACCACCCAATTAATCCACTCGATGCTACTCAGTAAATCTTTTTAATAACACAACATGATTAAGTTTTTGCCTGATTTTTCATCTCCAAAGATTTACAAAAAGTTAGTCAGAGACACCTGTGTGGAAAAAAACATAACCTAATCCATCACAGTTTGATGTTTGCCCATAGGCAATTCTCTTCAGCTGAACTAATGGCACTGTGTCAGGTGAGAGTCGTATCTTCACACCACAGAACTATTTTGCCTTTGGGAACATAAGGATTTAAAAAAAAAGAAAAAGATTATTCCTAGTTGTTACCTTTGTAGCAGTGTATTTATGCAACAGGTGATACTCTGAAGATGAGAAGTGATTCCACTGGAAAACCACATTCTGTTTAAGGAATGTCTCTCTATTGTTACAGTGGTGTTCTCTTCCACATAGACAATTTTTAGTATTTGCAGACAGGACCTTTCTCCCAATGACCTACAGAGACATTGCAGACTCTCACAAATTAACCTTCAGAATGTTTCATAATGTATCAAAGAAGCATGCAGAAACTGTGATCACATATTTCTCTTGAACATGAACTGGATGTCCTCTGGTTTCTGGATGCTGAGGATAAAGAGAAAACAACTGCAGAAATATCCTGGACTCTTCTCTAGATGTTTCTCCAAATCCTCCTCCACAGCACTTTGTCTTTGAACTTTAATGGCACAGTCAACTTTTCCCATCTCTCTTGGCTGTGTGTTAAACCATGATAAGCCAAGCTACCTCACTTGCAAGAGCCAAGCTCTGTGTCTTATAATTCTCAAAGGTTCAGAGAAATTTTGCCAGAATGGTAGAGAAGACCAAACAGCAATTCTCCATTTGCATTTTTTTCCCTCTTGCCTCAGTAGTTTTGGGCATTACTAAAGACCTAAAACACTTAACTGAGTTGGACTTTACTACAACTGTGTGGCTTTAGCCTTTCATTCAGGTAATAGTCGATTCCTCCTTTATCCAATAAAAAATTTAATTATTAAATTTGCTTTTTTTTCTCCCAGTTTATTCTTTCATTTCAACTGTATTACCCAACCTTTGTCAAGCACAGGATTTAAGAAAAACAGAGAGCAGGAAAAAAGCCTATATGAAGAAGAAAAGCCCCAGCATCAAATCCGGTCTAAATATTTTCAGGAACAAAACCAATTTGTGCCAAATTCCAGGGGATGGATGGATGTTGTCAGGCTGCCATGGCCTCTGCAAGGAGTACAGACCACTGTAAACATCCAGCTGCATATGGGTGACAAACAGTTGTCTTTCTTTGCTTACTGGAACAAATGTCCAGCCAAACAGCACCTAAATAAATGCTGGAAATTCAGCAGTACTCAAATGCAGGATTGAAACCAGCTAATGGCAAAGCTACAGCTGGAAGGGAGAAAAAAAAAAAAAAAACTGTCTGCAACTGTGGTTACAGTTTAATTTCAAGCATCTACATGCATGCATTTTCACACCTGGATTGTTTCCCCACCCTTTCTGGAGACCAGCCCTGAACTTCTCACTGACGCACATGCAAGAAGAAAACAAGTTGGTTTGCAGTCTGTCCTAATGGAGAAAGTCTTTAGGCAAAGCGCTGGGATCTGGCAAGTCTGCAAGAGGCAAACACACAAGCAGGGATTAGCCACACTGGTTTTGGCTTCCACAACTTGCTCACTTTTGTTGAAAGAAATGCCTAAATCATTAAAACTGGTGAAGTAGGAGTGGAGAAAGAAATAAAGGGTCTCTTTGCGTCTAACACTAAACAAGAACCAGAAGGTTATACAAAGAATGAAGAGAGATTGATGGTTTTGATGGTGTAACCAAAACTTAAATTGCTGGTTTTTTCATTTTTCTTTTTTTCCCCTTTCTTTCCTTGGTATATAAAGTTTGGAACTTTATGATTGGTTTATTAGAGGACATTTTCCCCACTTCTATCCTGTAGTTCCACTCATCTTGACAAAAGAGCAACCATATCTGGGTTTCACTAAACCCCAGAGAAAAGGATGTTGCAGTGAGACCTAGATTCAAATTCTGCAGATAAGGAAGCAAATTTGCTGTTTTATACCCAGCAGACACCTTTGTCAATATGTAGCCTGTCATTCAGGAGGCTTCAGAACACCAGCCCTTGCCTCCTACTCACAATGGACTGAATGCCCTGACAGTGAAATATCTGTATTTCTCCTCTCACACATCTATAACTTGCTCTTTATTTCTTGTCACCAACCAAGCAAGTGCCACTACCAGTTCCCATTGCATGTCTAAATTGACTCAAATATGTGTTGTCAGTGAGACCAGTTCTCAAGGCTGCAAATCTCCAAGATAGAACTAGAAATTTTTGGGAATATCCTATAAAGGTAAGTTAGAGTGATAAGGACAACACTGCAGCGTACCCTGGAGCCAGTGGTGGTTTTGGGGCCAGACCTGTGACCCCCTGAAAGCACCTGTGATTTAGAGGGAAGTATCTGAGGATCAATTCTCTGCACAGTAGATGCAGCTGGAGATGATACTATTGCTTTTCTATGTTACCCCTACAATTGACTAGAACAGACTAACAGAGAAAGTTAACCAAACTGGAAGATGAGTGGTTTTGTTGTATAGCATTTCCTTAGAATACAGCACTGCCTTCCCAGTGTGGCAGATCCTTGTACGAGCTCTTTTCTGATCTTGATCCTCTGATCCTCTGTCTGAAAAAAACCACGGGGAGGGAAGGAGTGGGGGAAGGAGTGGTAAGGAAAAAAAACACTGCAAACTCAAAATGTTTTGAGAGCAGCTACCCTACTCTCCTAGGAACCAAATGTCAGTGCGCTGAATAGGTCTCCTAATGGGTATGAGCACATGCCAGTGATCACAGACAATCACACTAAATTTCCCTTAGCAATATCCAACAGACCAAACTGTGATCAGTGATAACTGAGCCCTTAGGGACTCACTTGTAGCCCATTCAAAAATGTATATGCCCCCAAGGGAAGATTTGCCTTGTTTTCCTGAGGAAATTAAATAGACTCTTTATAGAATTAGCAAAAATCAGCAGGGGTTCAGATTTCCCATAGTCTTTCACGACTTGTGGTTTAATAGCAGAATTTAAGTTAATGTATATCAGATACATACAGTTTGATTTTCCTTTCACTTACAGTGAAAAAAAATGCATAGATTTTAATGAGCTATTCCTAATTTCCACTTTAAGGGAGAGAACAAGAAGGGTCACCGTGCCCAAAAACCTTTCTGAAGAAGAATCTCAAAAATTTTATATTTCTTTTCTGTGACAGACATATAGATCACAGCACCAGGAATATACTGCTTTGCATTTTCAAAGCAATTGCAAGAAACATTAGATCAGAGTCAGAGGTAATTATTTTTAAAAAATCGAATTTTAGCCAAAAATATGCTTTGGCTGATTTCTAGCAAAGTTTTAAAATTCCAAGGTAGAGGAAGACCTCTTTTCCCATAAAACAAAAAATCAAATCCAAATATAGAGAGAGGCAACATTTTAAAACTATTTGAAAAAATTAAATTCTTCTGAAACAGAGAATCCAATTTGCTACTGTTAAACATCTTTTGGCAGAAACATCTCCACTGGCTCTGGATTTCTGTTTCCAGAGTACAGATGTAGCCTGGGAAAGCTAAGCTACACGGTGTTTTGTTCCATAGACTGTATCATGGCAGACTGCAGAGACCAGGGATCTCACAAGTCTTACCTCTTCTTCTTCCTTCTATCTGTCACATCACACTAAAATATACACGTGTGGTTCTGGTAAAGCTTTTTCTCTACTGTAAAACTCTACGGGAGGGTTTGTTGTGCCTCTTGCACTACAGATTCTCTTGGATTGGTGCCTCCTGTTCCAAGTACCTTAAATTTGCAGTTTGCACTGTGGTGGTAAGAACCAAACCCCTTCAGTTCAGTTGCTCCATGACTTAGTGTCATCTCAAGGAGGTGAAGCCAAGATTTCCCAGAACACCAGCCTTTGACAGCTCCTTGTTCAGTGGATGTAAGATCAGCAGTAGCAACAGCTGTCATGGGAAGGACACAAACAGAGTCTCAGTTGCTTCAAACTGGCAGACAGTAGGTTTATATTGGATATTAGGAAGAAATTCTTCCCTGTGAAGGTGGTGAGGCCCTAGCACAGGTTGCCCAGAGAAGCTGTGGCTGCCCCATCCCTAGAAGTGTCCAAGGCCAGGTTGGATGGGGCCCTGAGCAACCTGATCTAGTGGAAGGTGTCCCTGCCCATCGTAGGGGGTGGAACCAGATGATCTTTAAAGCCCCTTCCAACCCAAACCATTCTGTTATTCTCTGATTCAAATAATCATTCTATTTTGTAAGGCATAAATTATGTACATATATTAAAAGAAAAGAGCAAGACATTCAAAGCATTTTCTTGCCTCGGTTTCCCCAAATGCAAAACCTGTTGTTGTCCAAGGAAAACATCCAACTCCACCCTACTCTCTTGAGTTTCCTCTCATGGAGCCCTTAGAGGTTTGAAACACTTTGCAATGGACAGATAAGAAATGCTCCTCTTTTTCCCAACACTTCACTAACCAATTCATATCCCTGGATAGATTGTTTGGGGGGATTTCTGAAAATAAGAGCTTTTTTTTCTTAAAAACTTCTGGAATCAGCACCCAAGAAAATTTAACACTTAAGAGCCTTTGGATCTCATTTTTCCAACCAGGAGAAATAAGGTCCTCATGCTCACCCCACTCGGGAGGGTGTTGCCTCTTAAACATATGCGGAGAACATCCCCGATTGTTACTAGTGATAATTTTCCTGCCAGCTCTTTTCCTGCTTCCCACATCACATCACAGGGATAATTTGCCCTTTTCCTCTCAGTGCCTCTCAGAGGAATACACCACACTGTGGAGCAAATCACGTTCACCTGTAATATAAAGAAGATGGGATGTAGCTAATAAAGAACAAGGCAATTCAAACTTTTTTTCTGAGCCCTCAGGAGGAATACCCAGGTGTGCTGAGGAAGATATGCTTGGAAAAAAAGAAAAGAGCCATTCTGCAGTCAATCTAAAAGCACTAGGCCTCCTTTCATGAATTGATTTACCCACTGGGTGACATATTGGCAATTTTCTGTTACCTACCCAGTGATAGGACTAAGTAGATGAAGCTTAAAGGCAGGTCAGATAAAAAGACTTTAATCTAACAAAGGCAGCCTGAATTTCACATGTCAAGGAAGATGATTTAACAAGGAATAGCAGCCTAAACGTGATACTGAATCAAGGTGGAGAATCCATAATTAATGCTACATTGCAGAAATGTTTACTCAAAAACAGAATGACAAAAGGGACTCGATTCATGTGTCCTATAAAAGGTCCCAATTCAGTGAAATGCATCACCACGGTCTTTATGTTAAACATATGCTTCAATCTGGACCTGCATGAGAAGGAATGCCTTTGAATCCATCTCTTTACAACCAGTGCAAAAAGAGTAAAACTCAGTCATAACAAGTTTTATAAGACACAGGCTGAGTGCTGCAGAAATATGATGAATACACTCGACCAGTTAGACTTGGCAGCAATGTTGTTCAGAGCATTAATTAAAATTGTTTTCTCTGAGGAAGAAAAAGTGTTTTGGGAAAAGCAGTAATATCACATGCAAGTGACATGAGGCTTGTTCAAGTGTTTTCAGCCTCAAGGGGTAAAATGCCTAAAGGAGTGGTTGGTCCTTGAATAATTTATTTATCTTGCAGCTATGCTTCACCGTTTTTCCTACCAGGGTTAGTTGAATTTCCTGAACAGAAGCCCAAAATGTAACCTCAAGTTACTAAACAACACCAGGGGAAGAAGAAAGCTGTATTCTGTTTCTCAAAATGTTTTATTTGTCCTTTCCGTTTTGGTGATTTCTCCCTTCTCTAGTGGAAGGTGACCCTGCCATGGCAGGTCATGACCCTGGCATGGAGCTGGATGATCTTTAAGGTCTCTTCCAACACAAATCATTCTGTGATTCTCCTTTAAAATTAAAAGTGTGCAACTGCTGTGCCCTTTTGTGCCAAGGAAAGAGTCACTGTCTGGAGCCCCTCAAATGTACAAGCAGGGTTCAGCATCTTGCAGCAGCTACAGGATGAAGCCACTGGTGAAGACTGTGTCAGGATGATCTGGATGACTTTAGGATGGCTCATTGCTGGACAGACACAAAATATTTTTTTTCCCTTTTTCCTACAAAGCCTTGAGTTTGCTCTACTTAAAGACTCGGAGGTCTTTGGGACTAAAAGGCTGTATAACCTTTACTTCTCACCTCCTGCTACTCATCCTCTTACTCTACAGATATGTTGAGTCAAGGAGCATATCCCACCCCTTATTGGCAATAACCTCAGCACAAGGCAACTTTCAGCCTGCCTTCCAATTAATAACCTTCTCAATCTGAAGCAATCCAGCTTGAAGAGACAGCAGTCTTGAGGTCAAGTGCTCTGACCTGAAAAGCCGTGAGTGCCCGCACTGTAGCCAGAGGCCTGCTGGAGGCTGCTCATTTCCCTGAGACCAAAAAAAAACTCCACCAAATAGAAATTCTGTGGAAGACCCTTGATTAATTATCCTCATTACTCAATATTTTAACCCACCTTGTCAGCCCTTCCCACTCTGCCTTGCAGGAGGAATACAATTTCCAAAGTGCCTGGAGCTAACGGCAATGGGGAAACCACACACAGACCAAAGTGCTGACAGGGGCAAAAACTGCTCCTCCATTCAGCACCTGACTTCAGAAATGCTCACACACTCTGGCCAACCTCCACAACATGGGTAAGAATCAGATCCTTTGCATTTAGCTCCTGATTAAGGATTTCCTCTGCTCTTTTCACTGGTGGACTGGTAAGGCTCATGGCTGCCAGCTGAACCTAGAGGTTTTGTTCTTAGCTTTCCCCCACTGCTGTTGCACAACAGGCTTCCAGTGTGATCCACACATTTATATGGATTCTCCTGTGAGATTGTCATAGCTGGGATTTAGCTTGAAACAAATCTCAGGGCTCTGAGGCATCTTGAATGGAGCTCATGTTTAGAATCACAGAATAATTAAGGTTGTAAAAGTCCTCTCAGATCATCGAGTTGAACCATTGGCCTAACACTGACATACGGATAAGATAGATATTGTGATTTGTAGGACTAGTGGGAGCCTGTGAAGGGGAAATACTCTTTTTTTTTTTTCAGGTCTAGACACCTGAATTTCAAATGTCTCTTTTGTACTGAGACTTAGGGACATGTGGTATTGAGGGCTAACATCCCCACTTGGCTGCTCCATGCTTGAGCTGAAATCCTGGGTGGTTTTGGTAAATCTCATAGTTGATTAACAGTTCCCAGTGGTTTCCAGCCTCATTTTCTGTTCTTCAAACTTTGCCAGTCTGAATTTGCCTTCCAGCATGCTGCAGTGCTGGGGCAGTGGCTTCTTAAGGAGGGGAAGGATCCTTGCAATAGGACTGGGAACCTCCAAAAACCCATGCGACAGATGATGGGATGTAAGAACTAGTACATTTGCTCCAAGGTAAGCCATGGAGACTCATCCTCAAGAGTTTCGTGGGTAAAATGAATTTTTACTCATTGTCTGTCTTTACCCTAAATCAAAAACTTACTTTTATGCCTATATATTTAACACATTTTTAAATTTTTATATACTTTTTTTATGCCACAGAGCAAG
This sequence comes from Climacteris rufus, assembly GCA_013398175.1. NCBI lineage: Eukaryota > Metazoa > Chordata > Aves > Passeriformes > Climacteridae > Climacteris > Climacteris rufus. The sequence goes on along the minus strand of VZRZ01006685.1, from coordinate 25,228 downwards.
AATTAAAAGATGTGGAGTGAGGGGCTGAATAGTGTCTTTCTGCCTTGTCCTTGACTACAGGCCAAGGCAGTAGTTTTAGCCACTGATTTGTAGATAACAGCTCTACCCTTAAGGATAAAAACACACAAGTGGGGGGAAAAAAAGAGTCCTACAGTGTAGTTTTATTTTAATTGCCACAAAGTTTGCCCTAAACCAGAGGAAATTAAGGCTTTTGGAGTTATTCTAATGACATTAAACTTAAACTCCAATTCAGAGAAGAATTTGATACAGCTGCTTGATTGCTGACGGTTCTTGCTAAGCTTATTACCCAATAAAACAATCAAATGCTTCTGCTGAAACAAGCATGAGCAAACTTATCTCTCCCCCACATCCTGGGATGGGATAGATTCATATTCTCATGTGCAAGTGGACCTTAATAAATAGAAAACTGAATCTTTTATAATCAAATTTTTGTGGGAAATCTTATTTTTCCATTGCATTTCAGTTTTGGTGACTACCTCTATATAAAAATAAAAACTCACAAAACTCTCAAGACCTATAATGTTATCGTGTTGCCCAAAGCAAAATAAATAAAGATGAAGTTTCATTAAATGAAACATGAAATGAATGATAAAATGATAAAGTAAAAATTTAAATGGAATGTAAAATTTAAAAATAAAATAAAATAAAATAAAATAAAATAAAATAAAATAAAATAAAATAAAATAAAATAAAATAAAAATTACCAGGTAAGTAGAAAGTGGGAGGGAGAGGAAGAGATTTGGCTTTGCAGTAAAGCTGCTTGCCTGGAGATGTAAGAACATTTTCCCAGTGATCTCAGCACTCAAAGGCAGGCAGCCAGAACACCCTTCACAAGAGAGAACGTCCTGTGAACTCCTCACCTTTGTAAGGTAAGTCGGTGTTCACAAGGAAATACCCCACCACACCATTCCCTTTGATGTTTTCACTCTGCAGAAGGGAAGGGTGGTCTTTTCAAAGAATTCACAATAGAGAGAGAGGTGGAAGAGGAAGCCCTTTGAAGAGAGTAGAGAGCCTCCTCTCATTTTGCTGCTGACTACAAGCCACCCCTTTTCCTTTGTGCCTTGCACAAAAGAAGGTTTGCAAGCCCACTTCCCCGTCAACCAGACACATTTTCTGTGAGTAGCATACCGAGAGGTGGTGGCTTTCCAACACGCAGAACATAGAGAGGGGAAGGAACTGTATGGCTTCACACATCAACCATAAAACAAACCTCTTGAAAAACTTCTGTGTGAAGTCATGAGACCTGATGGGTCTTCCTGCATCTTCAGGATGAGCTGCAAGAGCACTCACACTGGTCCACAGGCAAAGGTCTCAGGAAATCCTATGTCTTCCTATGTTCTTTCTTGTATCAGGATGGATTTAATACTTCAGTCTGGATAAAGTCAGGAAAGCCAAATCTCAGATGGACCTAAAACCATCTAAGGGCATGAAAGGTAGCAAGAAGTGATTCCATGAAAATGCAACTGGAACTTCAGATGAAATGTGAGTTTGTTGATGAATATGGGAGACAACTTAGTGGTATGGATGGTATCAAAAGGACTGAAAACTTCCGTGTGAGGAGAAGAGACGGGACAAGCACTGATCACTTCTCTCTAATGCCCACTGACAGGACCCAAGGAATGGCCTGAAGTTGTGTCAGGGGAGGTTTAAAGTGGATATTAGGAAAGGGTTCTTCACCCAGAGGGTGGTTGGGTGCTGGAACAGCGTCCCAAGGGCAGTGGTCACAGCACCAAGCCTGACAGAGTTTAAGAAGCATTTGGACAGTACTCTCAGGAACGTGATGTGACTCTTGGGGTGTCCTGTGCAGGGCCAGGGGCTGGACTCAATGATCCCTGTGGGTCCCTTCCCACTCAGCTTATTCTGTGATTTTGTGAAATATTTCACGACCTTTTGGCCTCAATCTTGGCAAGATGTGCCTGATCCATCTGGGATCCGTCCAACTCCCCTTGGCATGGTTTGGGAAGGAGAGGGATAATGAAAGAGCAAGGAATGAGGGAAAACTCAAGCTGGATGAATTCAAGCACGGGGGTCGGATGGGATTCACCTGAAGATGTTGCAACACTGGTTGATGTGATTGTAAGGTCACTGTTTATCATGGCAATCAGGGGCAGCAAATCCTTGTTGATGGAAAATGTTAATATAATGCCTATATATAATAAAGGGAATACCAGGAAACTATACACTGGTCAGTCTCATCTCAGGCCCTGGAAAGGTCTGGGAGCTCATCCTCTTGGTATCTGCTTCCAAACTACAGGGATTTGTCTAGGGCTAATCATTGTTAACCAACCCTGATTGCCTTCTGTAATTAAATGACTGGCTGTAAAGACAAGGGAAGAGCAACAGATATATCATATCTTTAATATATAAGGATTTTTCTCACCCACAGCATTATCGTTAAGAAGCTGAAGAAGAAATAAACTGCTAGACGAATGGAAAATTGGCCTGCTACCGAGTTCAAGTGGCTGTCAAATGTGGCTCAGTGTCCATTTAGCAGCTGAAACAAGCACATTACATCTAGTTGATGACCTGAACAGTGGAGCTTAAAGCCAGCAGGTTTTTAGAAACTTGAAGATCAGGGCAGCAAAGAAGTCATGAAGTACGGAAAATATGGTATAATTTCTGCACCTGGGGTGGAATAACCCCATGAACCAGTAGAGGCAGGGGACAGGGTGAATAACAGCCCAGCTTGAAGGAAGATACTAAACTGAATGTGAGACAACAGTGAATAGAACTACCTTTTGCTGGATTACATTAGGAGGACTGTGACCAGCAGGTTACAGCCCAGTGAAGCAGTGAAATCTCCATCCTTGGGGATTTTCAGGACTCACCTAGACAATTCCATGCTTGGCCTTCTTTGGTGTTGGAAATGGACCATCTCCAGGATGGAGGTTGGACTGCTGATATCCAGAAATCCCCTTCAAACAGCTCTTGCATGGTCCAGAATTGACACCAAACACCCACTAGCAATGAGGGATTTGGATCACTTTGTGTTGCAAGGCAAGTAAACTCGGCAAACTCTACACAGACCAACTTGCTTAAACTCTTTTCAAATTCTCTCTTAGACAATGTTAGGGTTTGCCACTGTCAGGATCTTTTCTTGTGTTTGCTAATCAGTCCAAACGTTGACATTTGAAAGCACATTCAGCTTACTAGACATGGCTTCTGTGTCTGGAGATGTGGCCAAGGGAGTGGGAAATGAGCCTGCCAACAGCCTTTTGTCTTAACACCTTTTGTGCACAGGAAGTCTCATGCCCACAGAGATGTCCTAGGTGTCTAGACAGCACCTCCACTGTACTTGCAGCATCCGTGGCAGCTTGTCTCAGCACGAGGGAGGGAAAGGGGGTGGAGGAAAGAAAGTTTATGCAGGTGAAAGTTCTTCCAAGTCAATACTGATTAATTTTGAAAGCAGGCAGGTACTCTTGGGTGATTTGCAGCAGAGAGCCTGACGAACAGCGTGTGCCTCCACACTCAAGGAGAGCGAGAAACATCCTGGGCATCCTCTCAGACCATTCCCTAGTTATATGAGACAACTGGCAATGCATCCATTATGCATCAAGTGCTCTGGCTGGCCCATTTTTGTCATGCTGGAAATCCATGTCTGGTTCCCATGAGTTGTGTTTTACACCAATGGCCAGAAGCATGAGCAGCTAAACATCCAACAGCCCGAAAATAGACACTCCAGAGAAACAGAAGAGTCAACAGGAGATATCCTCAGCTCCTACCTGCCATCCAAAGCAGACTGCGTTTATAGACCTCTACAAATTTTGGAAGAGAGAAGCTTTGACAAAGCATAAGGGCTCCAGTGGAGGAAAGACAATGTGATAGCAGCTGTGTTGATTAATGGGCATCAGGCAAATTAAGAGTTCTTTGTTTTAAAACAGCCTTCTAAAAACTGGTCTAGAGCAACATATGAGGTTTTTCTTTTGTCTTTCTCTTTGTTTTTTACTGCAACACTTATCAGGCTACATCAATCTTCGTTCTAGAGCAAACATGCAGACAGAAAGCACCTCAGATATAATACTGCTCAATATAAAGACTGGATGCAGATGACCCACCTGGTTCTCTCTTCTTCCCCAGATATCCACATCTTGCTTTGCATCAGAAAACAAGTAAACAACATCATTTAGACTTAGAAAATGTTCTCCCGTTCTTGTTTTCTCACTTTTTTCATCATTAGCTGAGAATTTTTAAATTTTTCATTGACAATTAAAAAGAAAAACAGAATAAAAAAGCAGCTTTTGGTTCCAAACATTTGACCTTCAGAAATGCAGCTATGTCCCCTTCCATCAATACCAAAAACAATGAAAGAAAAAAATCCTCTCCTACTGGTATTACAGTATTTCACTCATAAAGTCATTAAAAAGGTTGTCTTCAGAGAATATAATACTAAGTTATGAGATATTTTTGGCACAAGGACAAGGTAAGATATTTCCAGACAAAGAAAACACATACTTATAATTCAGTTAATGGCTGGCAAAGTTATACCCTTCTGTTACTAATTAATTTTCCAAATTTCCAGCCAAACAAGTGCAAAGAATGTATAATCACCTGGGACAGCAGTCTGCAAAGTGTTAAATCATCATTAAGTTAAACACTAGTCTCACCCTGGCTGCTGCATTTGTCATCAGTGACAGAGGCTGAGTTTGGATCTGGGTGGAAGGAAGGAAAAGGATTGCCAGAGATGGAAGCTGGAAGAGCCAGCTCTGGTCTTTGGGACACATGTTTGTTTGTTGGAGCACAGCTGGGGCCCAGCCAGCTCCAGAGGGACCATAACGTGTCAGCAAGTGGGTGATGTGATTTACACGAGCATGCAGCCACCTGCACGTGCTGTCACACCAAACACACACACACACTGAGGAAGCGTCTCTCCAGCAGGAGAAGGGACATGACCGTGCTGGAAGGGAACCACCTGCATCAGGGAATGGTTTGGTGCTCTTTACTTGGCCTCCCCAGAGCAACAGAGAGAATAAAGCAAGAGATTTAAGTTTTTTGGTCTTTTCCTCACTCAGGAAGGGGTTGAGCACTAAAAAGAGGATTAATGCTGAAATAACAGTATATTTTCTGGTAGTTTACTCCAGATTCTGGAATTACTTATGAGTCTTTTACACAAGAGTCATTCCATTGTGGAAAATTACTGGTGATCCAGTTCACTGACATTTTGCATCAATCCTGTTGGAGAAGCTGATATTCTGGTGCTGGCATAGACTGCATGCACTACCAAAAAACAAGGGAAAGTATGGCTGAGGATAGTTGACGTGCCTTATGTCAACCCCAAAATATTTCCTATGAGGTTTTAGATGAAATTAGAACTAAAAATTATCTCACTCTAAAGCAAAGAAGGTATTTCAGGCCCTTTTCAAGATTTTTCCCAAAAATCACAGTGGCACAAATTTCAAAACAGATATTTTGCAACCAATTTTTGTTTTCAATTACCTTTTTCTTAAGTTTGGATTGTGGGAGGCTAATTTTTTTTGCTTGTGTTTTTGGTGTCTGTTGATGTGCATCTCTGCCGTCTCCAAGAAAAATGGTTGCTTTCAGTAAAAAAAGGCTTTTACCTTAAGAAATAAAAAGCGTGGGTTGAAGAATTCAGTCAGAAAGACTTTCACCTATGTATGTTTAATAATATACAGAGCAAATTTTCCCCCCTCATACCCAAAAAGTAATTTTACATTTTCCATATAGGGATTAACCCTTTTTTTAACTAAAGAGCTAATGGGCTTTAACACTAATGGCCATGGATTGCTATGAGCCAAGTATTTTGTAAAGCAAAATCAGCCTCTGTAGAGCAGGTTTTAATATTTTAATATTAAATTTCTTTTTCATTTATAATAACCATTCCCCATATTTACTTTATCCTAACAAAGCAATTGATCCTGATTTTTGGACAGCTAGGCAGACATGGAGCCTCAGGGAAGAATTGAGTAATGGTGTTATGGCCTCTTTCTGTCTTCTCTTCCATCAAGAAGAAAACATCACAACTTTTAAACAACAGTCATTTAAACATTTTTAGGTTCTTCATTCTCTGTTGGCAGCTATACTGAGGTGCTGACGTGCTCCAGAGGAGATGGTTCCCACCAGGCCACAGCATCTTGCAAGTCTAGTTCCCAGCAGGAATCTACTCATTAGAGGTTAATTTTGCCCTGCTTGAAGTTTGTCACACCTGAATCTAAACTGATCCATCTCAGCAAAATGTTTGAATTACTGTGAATCAGCTTTTTCAACTGGGAAGATAAACAAATATTCCACTGTGGAGTTTTCAGCCAACTTTAGTGAAAACCAGTCTTAAAATAGATTGTTGTGTCTTTCTACCTGGAAAATTTGGCAGATTTCAGTGGAATATGTGACAGATATTAGTTTTTATTTCCAAAAGCAGTTGGTAATCTTGGTCTAGATAAAAACCTGGACTTGATGAAAACATTACAAAAACTGGCTGAAAACAGGAAAAGGACTAGGAAATTAAAAGCAGAACAAAATCTCTGAAAACTAGGAGTTACTTATTAAGAGAGATATTTCTTCTGCATGCAATCTTGACTACTTTCTTCAAATGACAAGCCAGCCAAACAATAAGGGAAATTTAGTTCTGATCTTTTATCTGAAGACTGGTTCACATGAATACAGAGCCTATGATCCTTAGACCCACAGAAACTTTCAAGTAGTTATTTCTGGATATTCAACTTCACATACCCTGAAGGGACTTGATTTCCTGAGAAGTTGCTCAGCATTTAAGTAAATTCAGTAAATGCTGAATTCTTGGCTTTACCCTTTCCACCCTGATCTGTAGCTTTCAAGACCCATGGAAAGGTGGAAATCAGGTGGAGTAAGATGGTGGGTATTTGAACATGACTGAAATGTTGGAAAGGATACCCAAAGCTGAATGAAACTTGCTAAATCCTTTTCTTTCCAAGTTCAAATTCTGGCTGGCTGAATCACATGTGAAGAGTGTTAACTCTCACTGAGGCAGTGCCCGATTTGTGGGTTTGCACAGTCAAGGCATGAGACCTAAATCCTCCTTGGCAGAGTTTTGCTTTGCTTTCTGAAGGGTGGACCACAAGTTCAGCCTGATGAAGGGTGCAAGATTTCATCCTGTAAAACATCTGTTTGGCTGAGACTACCAGTATCTCTGGGTTTATTAAACGAAATCCTTCAACAAGTCAGTGTGTTACAGTCCTGGACACTCACCATTCCTGCTAAAGAATGTCAGATATGCTGTTGGGAACAAATTGGCACTGTAACAATACAGGTATTCACCGAGGTATCACAGAGAAGCAGAGCCCTGGCACGGGGACGATTGTTCCTGCCGAATGCAAACCTATCCAGGCCATGCTGCTTTAAAAACTGTGTCTCATTCCACATCTCTTACCAAGATTTATGACAATTAGCTGCTGAATCCATAATTAGCAAGTGGTAACAGATCAGCAGATATATCCAGTTCTGGTGACACCTCTGACAGATTGGCGTCTACTCCCCAAATCCCTGCGAGGCTTCGTGTTTTCCCTGTGACCACTCTCAAGCAGGGTTTTGGCAAGGCTGTCTCAGCAGGGAGAAGAGGGAGGGCTGGGGAAGAACAAGTTCTCACAAGCACGACAGGACCCATGCATAACCATTTGACTTTGCAATTAAAAACATGTTCTGTCTTTCTCTATGTCACTGAGGAGAGTGTGTAAGTAAGAGCTGCTCTGCAAAGGGCCTTGAATTCAAACAAACCAGGAGGTTTGGGTTTCTACATGTGAGGTTTTGTTTGTTCAGATAAAGGGGGGGCTTTTTTCCCTTCCCTAAGAAACATTTCAGGAACCTTTCTAGGGAGTAGAGAGGAGGAGGTGGGAGGAGGAGGAGTTGTAGCTGTATTTGTTAAGACACTCTGTTAAGACACACTGCAGTGAGTGCAGGAGTCAAGGTGAGAACAAGGAGCTCCATCCCACCTATCCAAAATCAAATAATTTATAATTCCCTTACTGCTGCTCTAAAGAGGATCCAAGCCCCTTCTGCATCAGCTTCACTCATCCACCTTTGAGATGTCATCTCTACAAGTGTGTTACAGAAGCCTTTAATTTTTTGCAAATAGTCAGTGGTATCTTCATCTTTTCTAGCCAAAGTCTCCCAGATTCCCGATCCAGATTTTTTCCCAACCTCAGCCTTTAACTATAGGTTTCTATATACCTTGCACCTCAATGCACCCCTTATTGGTAGATGCTAACTGCATACATGTTTCTCATTTGCAACCATAGCTTTAACTAAGCACTTTCATTTTCAAGCCCTGCTGGGTATAACATTTAAGACCATCAAAGCATTCTATTTATGAAGTGCATTGCTAGAGAAAAAAAATAAGATGTGAAGGTCAGGGTTAGATTAAGTCTTGTGTACAAGGTTACTCGGGGAGTCTGTGGCTGAGCCCGTATCACCTGGATTTCAGCCTAGCTGGCTGTCATGCCTGACTGACAAGAACCACATTCAGATCATCTTCTGTGAATTTGTAACACAAACAGCACAGCTGCTTATTGCATTGATTGTATTGGAAGCCTGATTTGCCTGTAATTGCTCCAACTCAATATGCCATTCTATTCCAGATGACAGGATGAATGATGTACAATCTGAATTCATCCCTGTGTCGCTACCTTTAATGACACTTTTTTTGTTTTGTTTTGTGTCATTTTTCATTTTCAAACATACTTATTGCAGGATGACAGCTTTATCCAGGCTGTTCCACGAATGGCAGCTGTAATTCCGAAATCTCTTGGAGTGGTAAGTAGTGCTTCGAGTTTGTACCTGGAAAAATGCATCCATGGCTGCAACAGAGCCTGAGAAAACAATATAAAAGTTTGTTGTTTTTGTTGTTGGAGGAGGTATGATTTGTGTTAACCTAGCTGTAGAGGAAGCAATGTTGGAAAATTGCCAAAAAATTACTACTTTTTTTTTTAGAACTAAGAGAGAAAAAATAATCTGTTCAATTGGGTTACAGTTTTGCTGCTTCTCTGGCTGCCTTGGGAGAGCTCAGTGGAGAATCCTAACTGATTTTTAGGTTAGGTGTTACCAGAACTGTCTCTGTACATATTGCCTGTATAGATAAATAAACAGGACAGATAGATAAATGGAGAAGGAGAAGCAGAAGGAGAAGCAGGAGGAGAAGAAGAAGAAGAAAACAGAAGGAACAAAAGAACAAAAGAAGCTTATTCATTCATGAAGTGGAAAACACATTCTCTTTTCTATTTGTTTTTATTTCATTTTCTCCTCTCTGATGCTGGTGTTATTGTAAGCCACATAAAGTCTGGATAAGCTTTCATTATGCCTGTACATCACATCTCAGGTGTAACAGGGCCAGGACTGATTCTTAGTCCCAATACCAATGGCACAGGCAGTTATCCTACACCTCTCTGTAGAAGATTGTTCTTCAAGAGCAAAGTCTAAAACCAAGTTAGGCAGTTGGGTAACCATTGTCAAGCAGTGCTTGATCTGAGTGTGTAACCCTCGTTTATTTAGAAGCACAAAGATAACCCCCATGTCTTCCCCAAAAATCCTTCACGTGCTTTTTGATCTCTACCTTACAACTCCAGGATGCCAGTGTGAGTCTAATGAAGATCTGCAGAGGCATTCACAGGTGCATTTGTTTTCAAAGGAAGCTGGTCTCTTCCTCTCAACGTTTTTGGACTCCTTGTCCCATTGCTCTTATGCACAATTTGAAAATTCAGAGTCACCATCACCACAATTTCTGTAAGGACAAAAAAAGTTGCCTAAGTATCTTTGCAGATGTGGGATGCAAGAGCTCAGTTTGAGTTGTTCCATTTAACAACCTTGGCCTTGCTTCTTTTTAGAGAATAACCTGGAAAAGGGAAACTTGTAGAAGGATTTCATGGCTCTTTATTTAAAAAAAAAAAAAAAAAGGGAAAAAATAACATTTTTCTAGAAGGAAGTCTTTATATTAAAACTAAGACAGCACATAGTTCAGGAATAAGCTGACCAGGAGACATCTTCATGGTCTGTAAGTGCAACGTGTCATAAACTGTATGTTAACTAGTGATGGAGCTTTTCCCATCCATCTTCTTGCTGCTTTGCTTTTATACATATTTATTACCTTATCATAGTCAAACCTGAACAAAATAACCCCCCCAAAGTATGATTCTTCTTTTTGCAAAGAATTTTATTTTACAGAAACAACCACTGGTTTATTAAAGAAGTTGTTTGCAAGATGACTAGATTAGATTAATTAGTTAATGTTTGTAAAGTACTTTGAAGATTAAGAACACTATATAAGTGTTAAGTATTATTGTTATTATAATAGATAGAGAAGGTAGATAGCTAGATAGGTAAAGAGATACAGCAGTCAGATAACAATAATTATAATACTTAGCATTTCTATAGGGCTTTACATCTTTTGAGTGTTTTACAAACATTAACTAATTAATAGAGTTAAGCAGACAGATAGTAGATAAAATAGTAGGTAGATTGATAGATAGGAACAAATTTTGCCTTTGGATACATGAATAGTATACTCATTGGAAGTTGCATCCCATTGATGAGGGCAAAATTTGGTCCACAGACAAATTTAAAGGAAAATTAGCTAGTTTCTTTCAGGGGTTGGGTTGCGTTGGGTTTTTTTTATCCACAGACAATTTGTCTTCCCGATGAGTAGATTCACTGTGGGAACAGAAAGTATACTGGAATGCAAAAATGAATGTATCAAACATGTCAAACTTTACAGGGACATATTTTGGAATCAAAGCACATCGTTAAGATTAGTCACATCAGTGTCAGTGACTCAGCTTTGCAACATGTGAAATGATGCATCGTGCCTTTGGGAAGCCAGATGAAACAGTATTATCAATGTACTCGGCTTCATCCTGATTCTTCACGTTTTTATGAAAATGCAAAAGTATGGTCTACTGACTGAGGAAAATATAGGGATTAAAGCCAGATGTGAGTATACTTCATTCTCATTAAATAAATCTGATATTAATTAAAATGAAGAATAAGACATATAAAGATGCAAATAATGGACATGACACTTGTTTACTTTTAATTTGTATCCTCTTGAACATTGATACGTTTCTACAACAACTTATCCCTAAAATTGTACAGGGATGTGGGAAAGTAACTGCTGCTTTCTAAAATGAGATTCGTGTCCAGGGTGCCTTGGAGATCCAACTGTCAGTGAAGTCCAGGTGTCCTAAAGCTTCTGGTACCTCTGCAGTATATAAAGGAGGGAAGGAAGAGAAACCTCAGCTGGGTGTGAACAGGCTCCCTCTGCAATATGGCTGTATTGGTGTCATTCTGCACTTGAGCTTTTCTGAGGGCTTCTAATATGACTCCAGCACCTCACTGAAACATCAGAGCTGCTGCCTCTGCATCTGGGGCAGTACCACCATACACTGCTGCCCTTTGCTACCAGGTTGGGACTCAGCACTGCTGTGAATGGTGCCCTACAAACACAGCACATATGTTCCCTTCACAAAGCTTTTCTGCCACTGGGTATATGCAGAACCATCTCAAGTCTCCAGGGTAATCAGAACCACAGACCACAAATAAATCTTGATGAAATAGTAAAGCTCAGGAGAAGGAGCCACCTTACTGAACTCTTGGCAGCCGTGATGTAGGTACCTGCATCTGAGTTAGACACTCCAGGCTTCCTCAACAGTCCCCAAAGCAACAAGAGCTTGAAAGATAAGTTTCATCTGCTTTGTATTTATGTCTCCATTAGGATGAGATAAAACTGCCTTCTAGAAATCTTGTTTCTCTCCACTGACTGACAGTGAAGGCCAGATTAGCACAGATAAGGTCAACTCTGATGTAGATAATTAACAAGATGAGAAAAAACACTCGTGGTGGGCTGACCTTGGATAGCTGCCAGGTGCCCACCAAGCTCCTCTATCACTCTCACTTCTCAACAGGACAGGGAGAAAAGATATGATTAAAAGCTCATGGCTCAAGATAAGGACAAGAACACCACTTACAGTCATGGTAAAAACAGGCTTGATTTAGGAATATAATTTTAACTTATTGACAATTATTCAGAGTAGGAAAGTGAGAAATATGAACAAAATTAAAACATCTTCCCCCATTCTTCCTCAAAATGGCCCGGGTGGATGTTGAATGGGAGTTGTGATCAATTCATGGCTCTTCATCCATGCTGCTCCTTCCTTCGCACACTCTTCTCCTGCTTGAGCGTGGGGTCTCTCCTACAAGACTCTGTCCTTCATGAACTTCTCCAGTGTGGGTTCATTTCATGAACTGGTCCAGCATGGTTCGCTAAAGGTCCACTGGTCCTTCCATAAAACCAGCTCTGCAAAGACTCCTCTCTATGGTCTGCAGTTCCTGCCAGGAGTCTGCTCCAGCATGTCTTCTCCACAGGCTTCAGCTTCCTTCAAGGCACTCCCACCTGCATGGAGTCCTCCTCAAGCTGCAGTTGGATCTTTGCTCCACTTAGGACCACCATGGGCTGCAAGGGGACAGCTGCCTCACCACAGTTTTCTCCATGGACTGCAAGATTCTGGGGCACATCCTCCCCCTCCTTCTTCACTTGGTGGCTGCAGGGTTGTGTATCTCATATTTTTTCCTTTTCTTTTTTTCTATCTCAATACCTGTGTAGCAATTTTTGCCCTTTCTTAAATATGTTATTACTACCAATTTCACTTCCTAGCTTACCTTTGGCCAGTGGCAGGTCTGTCCTGGAGCCAGCCCAAACTGGTTCTGTCCAACATGGATGTAGCCTCTGGTGTCCTCTTGTAAACCACCCCTGCAACCCCTCTTCCATCAAAACCTTGACATGAAAATCCAAAAAAACCCATACTAAATGTTCCTTCTTCATCTGCAAGGTCTAGCTAGTGGAATTTCCCAGGCTCACCTGCCCAGTCTCACTAGGATTGATAATGGTGAGGTTTACTTGGAAATCGGTGGGAATGTTGTTGACAAATAGGCAAGAGGTGAGTCCCCATATAATGAAATTAACAACAACACAAGTTTGCCTTCAGCAGCACAGTCTGACAGTGGTGGGAAAGCCACTGTTGTGGCATGAGCAGAAGGTAATAAACCATCCATCTGACTCAACCAAGTCAAACATAAGGAAAGCAACATTCAAACATGGTGCAGAACAAACATTGTATAAAATAAATACACCATTCATCAACACAACGACCCTTTGATCACATAAAAAAAACCATAAAAAATTAAGCAGGCAAGCAAGAGCAAGAAATAGTGGCAATGCCCTTTTTTTAAACCAGGGATGGACTGTACACACCTTGGTAATTAAAGCTCATAGTTTCTTCTCAAGGAACTTGAACCCAAGTCTCAAGTTATGGGTGAATATTCACAGTGCAAGGTTTCAAGACAGACCAGTCTAAAGTTCTCTTGTTGGAGCAGTTTTATTTGTATAATATATTTCACTATTTCCTGTGTCACAGGGAAAATTATTTATAGTTTAGTGGTTAGTATTCACCTGGAAGGGGAAGTCCTTAGTTCCTGTGCCTGCTTCTATGAATGTTTTTTGTATTTCTCATTTAAGTATTCATTGATGTGGATAATGGAAGCCAGGCCCTCTGCTCCCAAATGAAAGACTATACCACGAAGATACATAGTCATTTGCATAGGTTTGCCATCTTCCTGTTCCCATGAATATTTAATTAACCTATGCAAAGTGAAATGGTTTCAATAAGAGGAACTGAGAATGCCCTGCCCTAGAATATTCTTTACCCTAGTGGTTAGGGCAGTCAGGGAAGTGGAGAGACAAGTTCAAATACCCTTAAGCAGAAGAGGGATTGAACCTGGATGTTCCAGAGCTTGGTGGGTATTCTCAGCACAATGTTATTGGTGAGAAAAAAAGTAGCATCTCTGCTTCCTTTTCTTGCCTGAGCTAATGGGATGCCCTGCCAAAATGCTTATCATACTGAAAGATCATCACAGAGTGTGACTGATACAATCTTTATTAGAAAACAAATTATTTCACTATGAACTTTGAAAGAAAAGGAGTAAATGATGTGACAACAAAATGGCTTACCACAAGGGAGCATACTCACACCTGTGTTATTTGTGATCTGCACAAGCTATCTACCAATCTGTAATGACAGAAAAAAATTAAAGTTGCCAGAATTCAATTCTTCAGTTCAAGGACCTGTGCCAAACAAAAGCCATGACCACATCAGCACTTGAGCAGATCTCAGAATATCGTATGACAAATTAATTAAATAACCCTATAGATACAGTGCTACCAGGTCTTTCTTCTCTAAAGTTCCAGGCCCAAGAAGAAATGTGACTCAGAACACAGACAGCTTGGAACTGACATTGGACTACTTACTTTCCCCAGGGCACAGATAGGAAAGACAAAGAGTAAGGTTAACCTGTAGTATAAATTACTGAAGAAACATGTGAATTCCAGACTGAAGGTCAGCTCTGCAATGTTGCAAACCATGGCACTTGCATCCTGTTATCCGGTAGATAAATATTTATGTCACGCATAAAAAAGCACTGATATATCTGTACACATGAAGAGCTTAGATATCCTGTTGAATGAAAGTGGTTGGTTTTTTTCATGCATGCCTTAGGCCAGCTGAGGGAAACAATCTGTATCTCCTAGCTGAGATCACCTGACTGGGGAAAGGATGAAAAAGAAAAGAAATTGAAAAAAAAAGCAAATACCAACAGCAAGAAAAGAAGGGAGGAAAGAATAAGAAAGCTTGGAGGCATGCTATTAAATGTCCAGAATCCCTGGATTGGTAAAATCCAATCAGTAATATGTCTGTTTCCAAGCCCAGTAAATTTTAGATAGACCTGGCAGATAAATTTCCATTTCCTGTTATTTTCAATTACTAAGAAAAATTTATCTTCATAATTTTCCCCTTTTTTCCATTTAAGCTCACTCTGAAATTAAAAAAGAAACCCAAAACTTAATTTTGATAATTTTGTATGAGACTGTTGTTTATTGACAAAAGTCTCTCTATATATTGAATACTCTGTATTGACATCATATCTGCTTGATGTCAACCCCTGTCAACAGGCATCTCAGGTGGCTGCATCACCCTCTCACAGCCTGGGAGATCTTTAGGTGAGAACATCTTCATGCCCAGTCAGCCCATAACACAGATTAAATGGAGAGCTGCACAAAAAAACCCTGAAGACAGACCAATCTTTGTCAATCCCAGCACAAACCTTTTTCTACTGAGGTATTTTACAGCCGACATTCTTGGCGTGCAGGCATGGACTTGCATGAATACGGATCCAGCCTGTTTAGGTTATGAGCTCTCTGGGGCAATGAGTTTCCCTTCGGATGTAGGTATCCACTTCATAGCACCAGTCCTGCCATAATAATGCTAATAATAATAGTAACAACAGCAATAATAATAATAGAAATAATAATAATTTCATCCAGGATGCTGCATCGAAGAGCTGAAGGGCAGCAGGTGTGTTGGGGAAATAATATAATGCATCAAATCCTGCGCAGTGAGCACATGAGCGTGTGATATCAAAGACACTACCTATGAAATTAATTTGCCAGTGACACTGCCTTGCCTACCATCCCTGGGCGTTGTGAGAATTAATTAATGCTTGCAAATCGCCTTGAGAACTTCAGAGGAAAGGCGCGTTATGTATGCAAAGCCCTGCTGCCTTTCCCTGGTGCCGGCTGCACACCTGTGCCCAT
Organism: Climacteris rufus; assembly: GCA_013398175.1. NCBI lineage: Eukaryota > Metazoa > Chordata > Aves > Passeriformes > Climacteridae > Climacteris > Climacteris rufus. The sequence continues at coordinate 9,588 of VZRZ01006685.1, read as the reverse complement.
TGCATCATGTGCCGCCTCTGTCTGGTCGCCCAGCACTGGCTGTGCTCATGTGGCCTCGGTGTGATTGATGGCTGGGCTCGGGTGCCGGCACTGGGAGCTCTCCCCTGTCAGCAGGGAGCTTGCCTCCACATGCCTGTGCACCATCAGCCTGTTTCCTCCGGCACAGTTGTCAGGTTTCCCAAAACAGTGATTACCTTTCCCCAGAAACAAACCTCCATCCTGACACCTCTCCTAGCTAGAGTCTCACAGCGTGAGGGCTCCTTTGTAGGGGTCTGTTCCCTGCCTCCCTGGGCTCTTGTGAAACTTCATTCCGTTGTGTTTGTAAAACATGTCAAGAGGCCAACATGAAAGTGCAAGAAGAGAGTGGTTCACGCTCCTTTTTTATGATCACTGTTAGCAAATAATTGCAGCCATGCAAGATGCCCAAGTTGTACCTCAGAGGTCACTACACACCCTCAGGGCAGGATGGGAGAGCTGGAGGCATTATCAGGAAGAGCAAGGTGAGTATTCTCTACCTTCAAAGTGGCCATCCCTAATCTCAGAGGACCTGAACATGCCTGCAGGCCATGGCAGCTGCTCTGAAGGGAGCTGCAGGTACATTATTTCTGCAAGCCCAGTGTTGAGGGGACCCTGAGTTACTGAATTCACACTGCAAGTAAGTCCTACTTGCAGAAATTTTTTTGCAGTTAAGTAAAATGCTTTTTTAAATCCCTTTTTGTTCTCTTTATATATTCAGTGCATTGCTTTAAAGCATTAACATCACTTGTTTTTGTGGGGTATTTTTTTAAATGTACATATTTAGGCTCAGATTCCAGGTTATCCTTAACACCCTTATCACACTAGTACTTATATTTGCCTCAAAAGAAGGGGGAAGTTTGTTTCCAAACACTGCTCTCTCTTCATTACTATAGAGCCATACCATAGCTCCACAGGTGCTGGAAAGCAGTACCCTTCTGTTGCTGAGTGATTTTAAGCAGCAAACATTGGCAGTCATCTGCCTTGCCCTGTTCCAGCTGCATTCAGCAATGTCAGGAGGGGAGGGAAGAAGAAACAGGAGAACATGTTGGAAGGAGTTAAGGCTCCTTTCATCTTCTTTTCTGTGCTTCAGAAAGAAATGGTGGACTCACTAAATAAACCTCCAGCCTTTCTTAGGGCTGTAGAGAGGTGAAACCCAGAATACATCCCTGCTGAATCTGAAGTGCTCACTCATAAATTCAGAATCAATTATAAACCTAATATGAGATGTATTATCTCACCTTTAATCTCAGGTTCTGTTCAGGGAGCTGTGTCTAGGAGATCAGTTGTTAATATAAGGATCATAAGAATTTCCCTGAACTATGGTTAAAAATTCTCTCTGAGTGATGCACACAGACTTTTCTTAATCCACAACTGAAGAGATTTCTTTGGGAATCCTTTCTTTGACCAAAATTCTTACACATAGGTTGTCTTCTTAAAAGAATCAGCTTATTTTGGATTTCAAAGATTTTACAGGTTCACAATGGTGAGGGAACTCAGTGCTGGTGGTGATCACAGAATAACAGAAGTTATAGGGTTGGAAGGGACCTCTGGAGATCATCTAGTCCAATCTCCTTGCCAGGCAACATCTTGCAATGTTTCACAGGATCTTCTCAGAGGACACTAACTTACCTTTTTTTTTTTATTATTACCTTCATGGTTGGTTTCAGTTTTTCAGGTTTTTGGCTTATTCTATCTCTGCTGTAGATTTGTTTAAAAAGGTTTAAAAATGAATTTGTGCACAATGAGAAATAATATTATCTTCTTTTTCCAATAGTCAAAATAGTTCCTTCAGATCATCTCATTTTCCCCTTCTCCTCCACCTCCAGAAAAGCTGGTGTTTGCAAAAACCCTCAATTTCCATTAAGCAATGGTTCTGGTGGATAATTAGAATTTAATTTCTCTGACCAGTATCCTCAGGGGCATTCAGATGTCTTCTGCTTCACTATTCCTGTTTCACACGAACAGGAGTAATAATCTTTTCCTGTTCTACCCAGATGTTGGAAAGCTGAGTCCTTAAAAGCGTGCTTAGCTTCTACAGTGATTAGTCAGGGCCCTCAAGGGAGAACATCAGCACTCAGTGCAATCTCCCTTTGGCTTTCCCGTTCACCCTGCCTCCTCCTTTTCCATGCTTTGCATGGGTGCTCGGGTTCTACCTTCTCTGAAGAGCTTCAGCTCAGCCCATTCCATACCCAGAGGCAACTAATAAAGGTCAATCTCAGATGTAATGAAAGGGGACAATGAGGCTGTTCTGGCCACTCCTAGTTTTCCCCACCACTTCCCACGAGCTCTGCAGGTTCTTCTGGTTCCTCCACCAGGCCTGAATGTCAGGGGGAGGCTGTTCCCACCACCATCCCCAGTTGTTCTTCAACAGCCATGTCCTTTGAAGATGTGCATAGTTATCATGTTATTTCAAAATACCAAAGGTCACATTACCTTTGCTTTTCCCTTCCTCCCTGATGGAAAATAAGGGCAGGAGCAATTACTGAGTAAACAAGAAGGAGCGGGTTTGCAGAGCTGATGTCAGGGGCTGAGGGACTCCACCAGGCTGGCCTGTTGCAGCCAGAACTCCCTTTTTCCCAGCTCACCCTGCAAATCATAGTTTCAGATGTCTGAAAGAGGTTCTAGTAAGGCTTTTTCCCTACATCTCTGTCAGCCCTTTTGTCACAGAAAATCTGGTTAGACGTCCAGACATTCATGAAGCAATGAAAAGCTCATTTTCCCCTGCATCTTTTACCTGAAGTTCTGTGCTGGAGTCATAGAACTGATTTTCAGCAGTCATATTAAACCACAGGAGGCATTGCAAATCACACGTGAGGTTTTGGGAAAAGAAGGTACATATAAGTCACAGACCACCCCAAATTCTTGATGTTCCTCTGCCAACACAGGAATCAGAGCTGTGTCAGGTACCTCCTTTTCCAGTCTACTATGCAGCAAGGCTTCTGCTTACTTTTTCTGTGATTCCTATGGGGAATGTTGGCCCTGAAGGATGAGAACTGCAGTTCTACTTGGCAATTGCATTGTGTAAGTAGTAGGTCTACCTCACTCCCTCCAGCTTACCCAGCTACAGGCTGGGTAGAGCCGGGCCCTTGAGAAATACTGTTATGGAACTTCTGAAAAGCAGGTGGTCCGACACACAGAAAGTACATTAACACTAATGAAGATAAAGAATTTCACAGAAAGATAATTGTTTGCCTAGCAGCTGAATTTATTTCGTTCTCAAGTTGTAATTAAGGGAAAAGTTGCAGTTTAGAATGCAATCTGGTTTTCCCTCTTTTTTTTTTCTTGCTTAATAAGCAGAGCAAGAAGTTGATTCATTTTTATCTACAAGGTAGAAATATATCATTTTACCCACACCTGATTTAACTGAAATGAGTAGAAGACAGATAAACAGCTGGAGAAACCTGAGAAAAAAACCCCACTGAATTCAATTTACCAGAATCTTTCATGCCTGTGAAAAAAAAAATACAAAGAAAGAAAAATAAATAAAAACAAAAAGGGGGGGGGAGGGACTTGCCCGCTGAAGTGTCAGAGTGAGGAGTCAACCATGGACAAACAAATTTATATCTTAAGATCTTGGGTAGTTAATGTTCTTTTTTCCAACAGCAAGGAAGGATGAGCAATTTCCAAGAACCCAGATGTTCTTATTGGTGTTATTATTTATTATTTGTATGTGTGCAATGTTTAGGTGTTGTAAACTTAGTAGGCCTCCAGACATACCAAACTTAAGGATGTCAAAAACAGAACTGTTCTCAGATTGCTGGGTGCTGCATAAAAGAGCAAAGAAACACAGAAGAAAAAGTAAGGTTCTGCCCCAGAAAGGCTGCAATCAAAGCAGAAGACAGAGAATGAAAAACAATAATTTCTTCTGGTATCTACTACATTATTTTTTTTTTTTAAACGAGGAGCACAGACAGTATGTTATATCAAAAACCGGAGAAGAGGTTAATTTGATAGGAACAGAATTAGAGCCAGATAAATGTGTTTCCCAGCATAGAAAATAGTATTTATCCCTGCTATGTCTTGCCACAAAGTGAAAAGTTTGGATTATAATTTTGGATCATTAAACTCAGGTTAAAAAAAAAAAAAAAAAAAAAGTGTTGTTTTTCCTTTGAAATAATCCATAATATTTGTGCAGAGAATGTATTCAGTGTAGAAGTTAAACAGCGAAAGATGTCTGAGTACCTTTGAGGATCTGGGTCTCATGTTCACTCTATTCTGATAAACATTAAGATAAAGATCAGTGTCCTGCAAGACTATAAACACTGACGTCCTGGATCCACCTGCAGATTTATATGGAATATGATATTTTCTGTATCAGTGACTGGGTTCTAATGCATCTGAAAAACTTATAGGCATATACTCTTAACTTATAGTAAAGAGAAATACTACCTAGATATCTTTGCTTTTCTTGAATGCCTATTCTTAATTTCACTACATTTAGATCTTTAAGAAAGAAATGTTGTGTCTTTCCCTTCCTTTTTCCAGCCACCTCGAAAAGCCTCCAACTGTTTCTTGGAATCTTGCTAAATCTTTGGGACAGCAGTTAATGAATTTGAGCAAATCACATGAGCCAGGCATGAACATGGAGTCATTTGATGTTGCAAACACAACTGTACAGACCAGCGAGGAGTTAAACTGCTCTGGTCACCTGTCCCAACACTGAATATTTCATGTGTTGCCTCTTCTATCCAGAGCTTCTCCAAAGACCCCAGAGCTTGAAATTTTCTGGACATAGGCTCAGCTTTTGCTGTCAGAAATTCTTTCTAGATTGTGAGCCCCAGAATGAACAAATAGGCTTGTTTTCTGCAAGTAAAATAGTCAGATCTTTGGCAATTAATTCATTCTTTATATAGCTTGATGAGTGCTTTCAAAGATTAAAATTAAATTAATTTTTCAAGCAATAGTGGTTTATTGTTTTCTAGATATATTTTTTTAAGAAACATCCCCTGCTATAAAGATTGTCTTTTCCACCTTCCTCGTAAATACTTCAGGTGTTTTCTGTCTCTCTTTCTGTGCTTTCTGTTCTCCCATGTAGAGTAGCAATTTTTGGCACATCAAGCACATTAGATAATTATGTGTCAGTTGAGAAACTCTCAGCTTCTTGTCACTAGTCTATAAAGCTCTCTGTAATGTTGTAATACAATATCGCTGATATCTCAAGGAGATAACATGTTAAGTGTCTACTGGCTATATAATTTGAACCAAAAGTTAACAAAGAGAACTGATCTTTTGGTAAACATATAGTATATTTTTGTCATCTCTTCCTGATAGTGGTTTTGATAAGCAGATTTAGATGTGGTGTTATCCTCTGATTGCTTTTGCAGTGTACTTGCAAGACAGGGAACTCCTTCATATTTCCTTAGACAGATGGTTGAGAGGAATTTCCCAAGTACCCGCAGATCAAAGATTGTTCCCTGTAAATGGTGATGGTTGCTGATATTACAAATCCACCCAGACATTTTATTCTTCCTCATTCTAAAAACCATTTCACTTCTCTCTGCCCAATGAGGATTCCCATTAGGTAGGAAGAACAATTTTAAGCAATCAAGAGTCAGTGCGATAACCGTAGATTGCTCATTAAGGACCAGCTTGTGAATGAGGAGTAGATGACAGAGCTCTATGAAATCAAAGAGGCATGGAAATGATGAGCAATTGTTCTCTGTCTTTTCCAAAACAAGAGCAAGGGGACATCAAATGGAACATGGAGGCGACAGGCTCAAAACAAACAAAGGGAAATGATTCTTCATACAATGTATGATTAAGCCGTGGAACTCCTTGCCACAGGATGTTGTGGATGCTGTAAATTTACATGAGTTCAAAAAGGACTGGACAAGTTCATGAAAGAAAAATTCTTCAAGAGCTATTAAATACAAAGATATTACCTCTGGCTCCGGAAGACGCTGCAATGCAAATCTCAAGATGTTGTGACAGTGCTCTGAGGAAGTCTCACTTTGCTATTTTACTTTTCCCCAAGCATGTATTACTTCTTGGCCCCTGTCAGAAAGAGGTACATGTGTTAGATGGATCCTTGTAGACCTGATACAGCTCTTTTTATGTCCTTGTTTCACAATCCTGCCTTATTTAGGGAGCAGACCAAGTGATGGCCACTTCAAATATTCTTTTTCACGCTCAGAGCAGTAAGCAGTTTGAAAATGAGTGTATTGTTAAATACTTTTATTTTGAGGTAGGCCAGCTTCCCAATTTTCTGCTGGGAATGTCCAGAAAATTGAAGCTTTCTGGCTGCCTCAAGAAAGGAGGGCAGAGTGGGCTCTCAGAGGCATCTCTCCTCCTCATGCTCCAGTTGGTGGCATGGGTAGGCTTGTGTAAAACAGTGGGGTGCCTCTCTCAGCTCTTTACCCCTCCTAATTGTCTAAACAACCACCCCAGTACTAAATAGTGATTCAGAAGCAGAATCACACATTTGGGATGCTTGACTACGTGAAAATTGTCTGGGAAATCCCCCATGATTTTTATTCCTGTTACTTCTGGCACTTGGCAAGCCTACAGTGCCTCCTCAACTAGAACTTGGCCTGGTAATGAGGAAAAGTGAAGAAAAGTCAAGGAAAAGGGCCTCCATCCTGAGAGCACTGCCTGGTAGCCTGTCCATTTGAAAGGAGGGGAAAAATATCCCCTCTCACTACAATTTCCTAGCAGCTGGATTTGAGGACATTTAGTACAGGGAACAAGTCCTGTCCTGCACTGGAATACTCCTGCATCTGCACGGGCTAAAAGCCTCATTAGCCAACCCCTGGGTCGCACAGGCTTAGTCATTTTTGTGGGTTAAATTAACACTTGGTCGTGAGGAGCCAGAGAGCCACTGCAAAATGAAGTCTGGCTGAGTGATGAGCACCCCCACACCATGGGATCTAGCAGCTGAAGAGGAAGCTTAGCTTCAAGCCCATTGCAGATACCCCAAACTGAGCACCCCAAAAGTGTGGAAGCATTCAAAAATTAACATCTCCACCTCAGGATTTAACATGGGTTTCAAAAGCCATTCCTTTCCTTTCCCAGAACCCCTAAAAAGCCTTTTGGGCAAGGAAGGCAACTCTTCAGGCTCCACAGGTATTATTTGGAAGCCTGTTTTGTATTCGGAGTTGGCTGCTCCTTGGGTTCACTCAGGCAGTTTAGTGCATGCATGCAGAGGTGTATATTGGATGTACCTAATAGCTTCAGTAGGTGGAGAGGGAAGAAGCTGTGCTCCAAATGATGGGAACTCCTGGAGGGTGTTGTCTTGCCACTGGCATGCTGTCAGGGTGCCAATAAATAAGAAAGTTGAGATGATCAGAGGCAGCTATCTAAACAAACTAGGGTGAAAACTCCCAGCCTGCGTGGCAATCAGGCACAGGAAGCTCATTCAGTGGCCATCCAGCTTCTTCCCATGGTTCAGGTTTGGTGTTCTGTGAAACGTGAAACAGCCAGAAAGTATCCCTGTGCCCAACAAAAGGCCCTATGGCTGTTGTCCTTTCTGTCATGCCATTGCTGCTGCCAAATATCTCTCAGAGGATTAGTAGTGGGAAACATGAAATGAGAGGTGATTCACAAGCTCTTTGTGTGTCAGTTTGCAAGCACCAAAATCAGTCACTGAGTAGCACTATCCCAGTTCTGGAACAGAGAGGGTTGCTCCTTAAGGTGTTGCAAATCACTGACAAATTCACTGATGCTCCAGATTTCTTCCTTGCACAGGCACAAACCTAGATCCCCTTTGGCTGAGAGGAAATACTGTGAGGCAGGAAGATCTAGAAATCATGCAGTTATCTTCTCAGCAAACCCTGCATGGGCAGGTAATGCCAATAGCTGGCTGACCAAATGCATAGCTGACTTTGTAATATGTATAAATATACAAAAACACATAAATATAAATTTATAATATGTATAGATATGTATAAAAATGTACAAATGCATGGCTGGTTTTGACCCCAGTTCAAAGCCCCATTCTTCCTAATAGGCAGTGAAGGAGCTGAATCTAGGCTTTTCACCTCTTACTTTTAACCTAATAAAGCTAGAAATGCAGAGATTTCTCTGGTCATCAGTATCTGCTGTGTTCCACCTTTGGATTAAATGTTTAAAGAAGACAGAATGACTCTGTATTTTAAGTTTTAACCCATTCAAGTGGGAGACACAGAACACTTCCAATAAGACTGGGAAGATCTGAAGAAGAATTTCTAAGATATCTAGTCAGTGTTTCAACTGACTGTTGGAGACGGAGTTCATGGACTGACAAGTAGCCTGTGAAACCTGAATGAAAGACAGTATCTGCCTCCAAATCTGGAGTTGGGCACCTGGCTTCCAAGAAGAAAAGAGCACAAAGCCTCACACCTACCCTTGTCTTTCCTGCCCTCAGACTGGGTTTTGCCTTGTGCTGCTACATGCTAAACCCTTTCAGAAGTGCTTGATGCCCAATGTATTGCATAAGAAGCTTGCCTAAATTGGGCAACTCCATATCAACAAAGCTCCTAAGAACTAGAAGCTACTGAATTCAGAGCTGTGATATGTAAGTCCTTTGGCAGATGTAGATCTTTGATACCACACCAATGACAGACGGGCTGGAATGGTTTAGAATTGAAAAGAATAGGAGCTTTAATCCTTGTTCATTGGTATCCAGGATCTTTAATATCAGCAGCCTCTCTGAATCAGTTTAGTTTATTTAACAGAACTAAGATATATTTGATCTGCTAAAGCTGCCAACCTTCTTGTTCCTCAGGCAGGCTATTTGTCACCTTTTACACGAGAGCTCCGCTGTCTGTGTGTCTCTGTCCCTCCCTCCCCCCAGCTGACAATCAGCTCTTCCCAGGAACTAGTTGAATCAAATACATTCAATGTTCCCTCCTCTTAAGCGAATTAAGTATGCCCAATCAAGTACCATAAACACAATCACAGACTTTTGAGTTCAACTTCTAACCTTCAAAGCTATGTGCCAATGACAAATGGTCTGTAAATAAACCAGGTTTCTCCCAGTCAAGCGGTGGCATTTGCAGACTCATCAATAAGAAGTTGAGATTTATGTTCAGTAATGATTTTGCAAAAATACAAACTGAATAAAAACAAACAGAAACAAACCCCACCTAAAATATCCTCAGCTTCAACAAAACTGTTAAAGCTCCTTGGTGATTTATGGAGGTGGGAGAAATAGCTTACACTGGATCTTTAATGACAGCTGCACTTGGATATTCTGGATGCATAGAGCCCTACGTATATTATGACTGTATATTAAGTGACATATAAAGACGGGCTGCTTGGGTGATCAGAGAGACAGAGAACCTACTCCAAAAGAGGAGACAAGAGCATGGTCTAAAGGTCAAAGCACAGAGCATCCACATCCAGTTGACCCAGCTCTGCTGAGAACCAGAATAGAGGTGACATTGATTTGCAAGTCCCCAGATCACCTTGCTGCAGTTCAACACATTATCCCTCACAGGAATATCAGTTATTCACTGGTGTCTTTAGTGCTACATGAATGGAACATGTCTGAACACAGCTTGTTGACTTTAAAATGCTCAGCAACAAAGGATTATAGGGGTTAGAAGTGCCCTGTATAAATACATTGAGACGTGTCTCGGTTTTGAAAGACAG
>VZRZ01006681.1:46576-95169 GCA_013398175.1 Climacteris rufus | reverse complement strand
TGTCTGGCTTTTCTTAGATGTCCGAGGCTTAATTGTTTTTACAGTTGGATTAATATTAGATTAATAATAAATACTAATACTGTTCAATTTTCAATTTTTTAACCTAATCATTCATTTTTTAATTAAACTCAGTTGCATTTGCTTTTTATTCATTTTTAACTATTTTTTATAAAGTTAACTCTTAATTTAAAAATGCCTAAACACTAAAAACTTAGTTAAATGTTTAAAAAAAAATTCTATATTTCACCACTGTGGTTCCCATATCGGTGTTTTGGTTAACCATTGCAGAGATAACATAGAATACGGTGCGCCCTTCCACACAGCGACCCCTATCAAAAATTAGTCCCAATCTGCACCCTCCAGGCTAACAACACATCCCGCCCCCAGAGGTTAACCGGAGCTGGAGTAACATAGGACTGGATTGTGGCCCGTGTGGCCCTGGGAACACAAGACTCAAAAGGCACTAATTGAGCAATGTGAGTCTTTTCAGGGATAGTAGCAGGAGGTGTTGGCATCTAAACCAAAGCAGGAATCTGACCTATAAAACTACGTCTATAATCTCTGGGCAGACAAAAATCCCTTGATTTGTGACCTCAGGTTTCCCTACCAGCAGCCCACTGAGTCCCTGACCTAGGGGCCCATATATATCCAAAGGAACATTTTGGATCTAGGACAACTGTCGTTGCGGTGTAGACATCAACACTGGTTGGCCGTTGGGTGCCATCTCTAAATTGGCTGGATAGGCCTGTGTCGGTGCCCTGTTCTGAGGGAACAGTCGTGTAGGAGGGCAACTCCCCCGCGTTGCACTCCTCCTCACATTTCCTGACAAAGGGCAACTATCTACATGGTACTGGGACCTGCAGTATTCAGAACAATGCCCTGGTTTACGACACCTCTTACACTGGGGAATCCTAGTCCCCGTATTTTCCTTTTGCTGTGATTTAGTTTTTTACCGTTTGTTCCTGGCCTTGGGCCATTTTTGTCCTTGGTCAGCAGGTACCTGACCAGGCAGCAGAAGCGCAGCCAAAGCAGATTTTTTGTGGTTCCCTGAACCCACTTTAGAACAAGATTCGACCTGCTGCAATTCGGGCCGAAGCTTTCCGCCTTGCCACGGCACATCATCTCTTTGTGAGTTCTTTTAACAGACATTTGAGATAAGACACAGTAAAAATACTTCAGAGTTTCTTCAGTCTCAAAATGTTTATTAAGTGTTATCTATAACTTGGCAACCCAGAAAAGTGCTTTGTCATTAATAACAAAATGCAAATGGCCTCAAGCACATCTCATCCAGATTATTTACACCCCAGATTGTCCAATTAGGGAGATGTTGCGTAGGATATTTTCAATAAAAACCCAATAATCAGTTCTTCTTATCCCGCACTGTGGAACTTTAGAACCAATGGCAGAAAACACAAGTTTTTGGAGAAGAAAGGGGAAGTAGCAAAGGTAAAAAAGGAAGTTATAAAACAACAGTTAAACCCTCCATTTAGGACACTAGTATTACAATATTTCATAAACCAAAATGTCTACACTTCTACCTAATACACCTAGTGACACAACCTTATCTATACAGCATTAATTTCAAAGTTATCACACTACAGGGGAGGTTTTTCCAGGGTTTAACATCAAATGAGGTGTATTTCTGGGGATCAAAACTTGTTAAAGCAGAAACAGTGAAATTCTCAGAATTCAGGGTTCCAACATCGACCATGTCTGCAAGCAAAGGTTCCCCTGGCAACGTGTCTATGATTTTTCTGCATTCATCATTGGCATTGTCTCTGGCTAATTGTTTACATAATGTCTGCTTCATAGCATCATCTTCCACCTGTTTCTCCAGGGCAGCGGCTATTTTCTCTACAAAAGTTAGGTAGTGCTCGGACTGCCCCTAGGTTATTTTTGTATAGCGTACTTTCGGAGATGCCATGTCTATGGCTTTTATGATGGCTCCCATCCCAGTTTTCTGGGCCTCCTCCAGGACCAGAGGATCCCAAGTGGCCTGGAGGTCAGGGTTCGAGAAGTACCCAGTTCCCATCAGGGCTTCTACCCCAAATGCATGTCTGGGATCATCAGCGGGCAAGAGCATGTTCTGAGATGCACACTTCTCTGCCCTTCTTCTCCAACTATTCTCAAAAACTGAATATTGCACAGGATGGAAGAGAACCTGACCTAAATGCTTAATGTCAAAAGGAGCGAGCAGGTCAGTGTTCATAACTCTGACAATTTGCATGACCTCAGGAGAGCCAACTCCGTACTGTGCTATCTTGGTTTGTAAATCTTGCATGACCCTCCAAGCAAAAGCATCATGCCTCTGTGGCTGACCCAAATTTGGGAGAGCCTTAAACACGGGAAAGGCTCGGCGACCTCCCTGCAGGGTGGTGCTATCACCCTGATCCACTGGGACACCTCCCGGAGGTGCCATAGCAGCCACCTGATCTTCCACAGACTCCCCTGTCTGGTCTGGAACCCCCACTTTCTCCAAAAGATTCCAATTCCCTGACTCCAAAGCTCCCCATTTCACTGTTTCCCAGAAACAGCTCGGGTTTCTGGGGTGCACGGTCACGGTGCAATCTTAAAATGTTCATGGCCGCAACTGAAGCAAGCACTTCTTTCTGCGCTCGGCAACCACAGCTTTTCACCGCGGTGCCAGCGTGTCTTCTGCATCACTGTTCAAGTCATCAGAGGACAGCCTATGTGCTGAGCCCATCACAAATGCCGGGGATAGGGCTGGCGCAGGCACCGAGTCCAAACACGGCACCCCGACAAGGCTCGGAGTGGAGCAGATGGAGGGCAGCGAAGCTGGATGAGCGCTGTGCAAGTGTGGTGGGCGCGTCAGAACACCGGCAGCCTGAGCCTCTTATAGCGTCATATCTGTCACAGGAGCCACTGCCAGGAGCCGCGCGACCGCCGATGCCTCCGCTGCAGATACCTCTGCTGCTGGGCAGCACTGTTGCTGCTGCCCCCACCCTGGAACGGTGCAGTGCTTCTGCATTCCTTGAGGAATCCCCTGCGCTTCCGCTTTCATAGGAAGAGGTGCCGCCACTGCCTCTTCCCCAGCCACCAGAGTCGGTGGCTCCGAGCCGCAGCACCGTGAAGCAGCAGCTTGTACAAGCACCGCTAGCTGCTGCAGTATACCAGTCAGCTGCTGAGAAATATCTGCTAGGGAACACTCTGCAGGGCCGGGAGGCAGCAGCAGCAGGGCAGGCGCCTGCGCCACAGGTGCACATGCAGTGGGCAACAGGTCGGGAGCATGCAGCGTGCCGGAACTGGCGGGTGCCAGCGCCACAGGCACACACGCAGTCAGGATCTGGAGCACCACTGGCGATGGGGCCATGCGCTGGCTCAGGGCACACAGCGGGGCCGAGACGGCCAGCGACGTGGCAGCAGCCGCAGGGGGGCCAGTCTGGCCCTCATCCCTCTTCAGCATCTCAGCTAGCTGATCTGTAGGGGATGGATGCTTGGGAGGAACATAATCCCGCGAAGATGTATATGCTGGCTGGACAGATTCACTTACGACAGCTTGCGCGGCCGGAGACGGAGACTGCGCAGACCAATCTTCCCCGGCGGAGGAGCCCAGGGTGGAGGGTATACCCTCCTGCCCGGAGTCCACAGACAAACATGTTAAAGCATCAAAAATCCCTCTCCAGGTGTGGCAGAGACTCACAGCATCCATGTTGCCGTACATAATCTCGTGGCAAATAACTTCCCCAAACTCCACCCATAATGTGGCAAGTCTATATAACAAGAGGGGATTCTTAAAACCTTTTGACAGAGTTTTCTTCTCACACCCAGGGACTTTAAATACAGAAGAAAATCTATGTTTTCTTTTTATGTGGATCATGAGATGTCAACAGTTCTGGCCAAAACTCACTATCCAGTCTTGAGCTCTATTTGCATTATAGTTACCAAATGTTTATGGTCTTTAAGTATTATAACATAAGTGAAAAATATAATATATTAGAAATTATTTCTGTTTAATTGTTAATGTTCTGAGGAAAAATTGTTAAAATTCTGAATTGGACCTGAGATTTATTCCATTTGGTGTGGACACATCTATATAGACAGAGTAAGATTTCCACTGCTAAATACAGACAGTCCTAATAAAGAAATATTCTAGAAGAATATTGTAATCTAATATAAAAGAAATTCTGTAGGAGAAAATTACTTACTGAAGTTATGTGTCACAGCTATAAAACAGAATATTTAAAACCAAGATGACTTTAAACATTGGATTATATTATTAATTATTAATATTAATAATTATTATTATTGATAATATTAACCAAATGACCCAGGCAACTCAGAAAAACAATTACCTTCTAATCAAATGAAGTGAGATTTTTATTTCCAGTGATTTTAAGGCCGTTTTAAAGACAGAACGAATTAGAAACACAGTTTCACAGCTTTTGTTTCTTAGGGCAAATCCCACTCTCTACATGTATAAAGTACTGAAAAGTAGGATGAGGGTGGGGAAAATGCATAAATTAACTAGTAACGGAGCAATAACTATTTTCTCATAATCCAGATTGGGTGTTTTATTCTGTGCCCATAGTGTTGATTACCTCTTCTTTCATTTGTGGACAAATAATAGCTAACAATTTGAAACAGTCTTTTAGCAAAACAACATGAAGTCCTTTCCACAACTTCATTTTTATGGGGTTTTTAAAAATTTTTTTTTAACCAAAACAGTTTAAAAATAATATTTAAGAGGATACCCCACAGTTAAATGCATCAACAAACTTGTGTACCTCTTTAAATCTAACTGAAATGTCTGAACAGATGCTGTTCTTCCAGTCTCAATAGGGAGCAGATTCCACAATCAGGGAGTATAATTAGAGAGAGGTCTAACTCCTGCTGTCTCGAAGCTACACTTTTAGGGTATGTTGAATTGTCTGCCAGTTTCAGTCTTCAGTGGCTGACTGAGGCCTTTGGTAATAAAAGATCAGTCAAGAGTACATTATGATACTTCACAAAATGCTAACAGCTTTGTAGAATTTATAATCTGGAGAGACATATGCCAGCTTTGTACACTGCTGAACAGTTAAAAACAAATACAATAAGAGTAAAAAATTAATAGAGTATGAGTTTGTAACAGGAAAAGTGTGTATTTGTCATCATGCAAGCAAGGTAATGCAGCTGCTATAAAGCATAAATTGACAAGCAATGAAAATCAGTGGTTTTGATCCAACAGTTTTTACTGGACCTCAATCATAACTAGGAAGACTCTTTAATTATAAATGGGATGTCAAGTAATAATTTTCTTCCCTGAATGATATGATATTAAAAACAAACAAACAAACAAACAAAAAACCAAAAAAATTCTGTAGTGAGGGTTTCTTTTTCTATTAGTTTTCTTCAGAAAAATGCATTTTTTTACTGTAAGAAAAATTAAAATAGGTGGGCAAGAATGAGTCTAAAATTAATTAAAGAAATTAATTACCCTTTCTGATCAGACAACATCTGATGATCTTGTAATTTGCTGCCCATAAGACTTTGGGACTCAGTAGTTAACTGCAACAATTCAGAAGAATCACTCATATGTTAAAGTAATACAACATGAAGGAGGCAAGACACTTTTGACTTAGAATTATTAGAAATTAGAAATTTTGCAAGAATAGTTTTTTTTAGTGTACGCATCTTCTGTTTATAACCTCAAATTCATGCTTCTTTTTCTGAGGCCAATAATTTTTGGCTATAAATATGGAGAATAATTAATTTGTCTGGAATGTGCGGTAACTCTTGGAATTAAGAGAATACATATTTGTCGCAGTAATGACACAAAAGAAGAGATGGAGACACCTGTTACCAGCAAGGAGGAGAGAGCAGGAAGGGGCCAGCAAGGCCCGCCTTCTTTATTTTATATACATTTAGAAATCACTATTCATTGGAGGAAATCAGTTCTTCCTCCCTCAATCACAGTGGTCAAAGGAAATGTCCATCAAAGTTCTGTGTCCAGGAGAAAGGAATGTAAATTATAAGATACAGTTACAATAACATGGCCATGTTTACAGAGAAAACTGTGAGAACCTAGCTACAAAAGAATGACAACATCCAGAACTGCAAAAATCAGGGCAAGACATATTTGCTCCACAAAAGTCAGATAAAAGGCAACCAAATTATAGTGATGGGAGTCAATCATATTAAAAAAAAATTCAAGTTTCAGTACACTTCAGCCAGAAATGACAATTTTTTTAATCCTTTGTATTCATGTTCTTAGCTAAATTCTAGAATTTTATCTCTACTTCAGAGAAAGAACAAATTATTGAGTAACATCTGAAAAGACTTCTCTAGACATTATTTACAGTATCTATTAAAATTTTTACTAATATGGGAATAATTTGTATAAGAAAAATTCATATGGAATTAATAATTATATTCCATTTAGGTTCACTTTTTCCAATCTTCAACTAATTAACTTTATTTCTTGTCAGTTCTTTCCTTGTAAAGAAGGTTTTGCAATTTAAAATGCATTAGACAATGTCATAAGTCAAGGAACGTCCAGACCTGGCAAACACAATTACATAATAAGCTCTTAATGAAGCCTCCACAGGTTTTGCAAATGGAGGCAACAGTGAGAAAGGTGGATGGGAAAAGACAATGAAGAAATAGTGCAAGAAACAAGCACTAAACCCAGAAGTTACAAACAGTAGCATTTCAGGATACATTTAGCTTTATTTATAGGCAATTAGTGTTATATGTCTAGAATAACATGTTTATGAATACCACTGGCCTCTACACATAAGAGCACTCTACATATGGCACTCCACATATGGCACTCTACACATAAGAGAAAAAGTGTTCAGAGAACTCTGCTGACCTTACCCCACAGATGTAAGCTACACTAGCTTGCAGGACTGCATAAGCTCCCAAATGCAGATTTCAGAGCACAGAGAAGCTACACACAGGGTATTAAAAAAAAAAAAAAAGTACATTGAGACCCTTAGAAGAAATTGGCTGCTAGCATTAAGCAAAGCAAGCAAAAGGCAGAGGTATATTTGCTAAGTGCATAATCACCTTTTGTTTTAAAGTTTTCCTCAGGATTTACCACTCGTCTTCAAATTCTTCATTGACACAAAACTTTCTTCTCACTCATTTTGACTGCTGGAATAGGTGAATGAATTGCTTTCCAAGATGTGTTGGCCAGTACGATGTGGTTAGATCCTTGTATTGCATAAAAAGTTCCTGTACAAGAACCCTGAAAGCAGCAAAATACAGAACAATTCCACTGTGAAGATTTGCCCTCTCCTTGCAAATGGGTCTGAATTCTCAGAAATGAGTAAGTCATTTACTAAAATTTTAGATTCTTCTCAAAATTCTCCCTGGTGTAAAATACATGCAAAAATGGGGCTGGATCTTCAGTTGAGGGCACGAAACCTTCACAGTGATACATTTGCTGGGGCCATACCCTAGATGCATTCACAGATGGTGGCCACTCTATCACAGACATCTGCTCCAAAATAGGCTGTTGTAACAAATAAACATCACTGGAAGACAAACAAAGATAGTAGCATTGATACTTTTACAATCTGTGCCTCACTGTTTTAAAAAAATATAAAATTATAGAAGTCTTCTAGGGTAATCAGTTTCACATGCAGCCAGTCACAAGAAGAAAAAGTACTTTTCTAGTTATTTCAAGGGTTATATTTTAGCTGTGTAAGTTGCATACTTGTGAATTAAGTAAAAATACATTTTAAATTCACAGCTCTTGAGAAACTGATATTGCAGTTTGAAAAATTTCCAGAACTACCAAATTGTCTTACATTTTTCAGAGCCCTGAATATTTGGGAATGAGTATTTTGGGGGTTTTATTTGGCTTTGCTTTTGTTTTTGCTTATTTTGTTAAATGTAGTTTTCTTCTAAATTTTGTGATTAATTAATCAAGAGTGGAAAACAGGAATCTACCTGCATGATAATACCTTCCAACTAATGTTCTGCTGCATATTTTAGGTTCTTTTTATCAATACTATGTGAAAGTGCACGAGCAATCAAATGAATTTTCCGTATTTTCCTATAATCATTAATGGAAAAAAAACCTCTTTTATGTCTTTTAATATTTTAAATTATTGCAATTGCTTTTTTAACATATGAAGGTTCTGAGCACATTTGTATGTGTGTATGTTCATGTTTATAATTTCATACAGAACCTCAGTCAACAGAAAAATTGTAAATGGTTTTCTGTATATCCTTCCTCAATAACAATTGCAATTTGTTCAGTTTCTCTAGACGGAAAAAAAAAGATTATACCAGACAGTTCAGCTGTTTAAATGCAGGTTATACGTGTATATGCTAGGCCAGTTAAAGGGAAATTATGTAAACTACCTCTTCCTTGTAAAGTCTTTCTATTAAGGAATGTAAAAGTAAAATTGAAGTAGTAACTGAAATTATAGTCTGAGAAAGCTGCTTTAGATGACTGCTTTGAGCAATGGGGTTTGAATAGATGATCTCTAGAGGTCTCTTCAAACCTCAGCTATGCTGTGTATATGTGATATGGTGCTTTCAGTGCAGACATCTGATTGTTAGGATGGTCTTGGGACTCCAGGTGAGGCCTCACCAGCGCTGAAGGTTGGGGAAGGATCACCTCTCTTGATCTGCTGGCGACACTCTCCCTTACACTTCCAGAATGTTGTTGGCCTCTTTCCTGTGAAAGTGCATTACTGGCTCATGGTAAACTAGTTGTCTACAAGTGTCCCAGGACCATTTTTGCAAAGCTGTTTCCCAGCTCATTGTTTAGAAGTTCCTGAGGTTATTCTTTCTGAGAGGCAGGACTTTGCTTTTCCCTTTGTTGAGCTTCATCAGGTTCCTGTCTGCCTCTTTCTCTAGTCTGTCAAGGTCCCTCTGAATGGCAGTGCAACCATCTGGCGTATCACACTCTGTGATTCTATGTTTATATAAAGGCTCATTATAGTGAAAAATCTTTATGGCTCATGAAGACAGAATATAGAGAATAATTCCAGAAACAGACTGTTAATTACACTGGAATCTAAATTTATCTCATTTACATAGTCATATATAAAAAGGGCTTGAGCTGAAGTCAATGGTATATTCAGATAAAATCATCTGCATAATCAAAGACTTAGTTAAACCAGACAATGAAAAAAATTGAGTTTTTAAATGCATTCCTAATGTCTGATTTTCTAGTGAACACTGCATGATCATTCATTCATGTGCCCACTTTCAAAGGATGGCTGCACTGCATTAACAGAATGGAGATTTGCAATTCACTGGCAAGGAAGTATTAATGTAAAACTTGTATTTAATAGCCATACTGTGTAAACAAACCCAGCAAACTAGTCCATGCTAGCCAAAGATATTCAGTCTATAAGTTGTTATCAGTATTCAAAACAGAGATATTCAAGTTGAAATACATGAACTCTAAGTTGCACAGATACTACAGGCACTTCCAAAGAGGAAGTAAGATTCAGCTTAATTTGTGAGCTCTTCAGGATGCATACTTATGTAATACATTTCCCAGCACATGGGACCCACTTTTCCACAGTGAACATGCAGTTCTCTTTCTCTTCTACACAAATAAACAAAGCTAAAGATCCATTCTTACTGAGATGGTGACACTTTTTTCTGTATCTCTGAAATTAATATACACATACTCTTTGCTTATATACAGTCAGAATATCCCAATTACCCATTACTATTTCTTCTCATTCACATTCTCAAGATAGACAATTAATGTAGGTGGCTTTTAGCTTCCTTTATTGAGCAGATGTATTAAACCAAGTGCGTTTTACTTCTGTGGTATTTTAAATGATTTATTGTTTACTACCTGCTACTTTTTTCCTTCTTGAAGTCAATAAGGGTGGACTGAGATTTTTCATGAACTTTTTTTTTATAATAGCTAGTTTTCCCTTGGCTCCTTGCAAGAGAATCCCTTAGAAATCGTAGGTGAATCTCATCACTGAAAAATCGTCCTTACCCTGGGTTTTGCAGTTGTTTTTCTATGTTTTCCAAATAGATTTACGACTGCCTTCACTGAGCTTAGCTTTTGTTAGTTAACTCTATGGTTCCAAACAAAATCATTATCAGCAGCTCACTCCCTCATCTCCCAAAACTGTAACATGTGAACATTCAGGTTTTGGTGTCCATACATGCCCATGAGAAGCTTATGCTCTTTTTACTACTGGCACATATTTTCTACTTAAGCCCATTTGCAATTCACATAACCCTTCAGATGTCTAAACAGGTTGATAGTAAGAAAAATGAGCCATTGTATGACAGAGAGATATATCAAAAACAAGGCATTCTAGATTTTTTGTTTCAAGTTCTAAGCCATAACTAAGAAAAATGATATGATAACTGCAGAAATCAAAATAATGTGGGCAGCAAGATGTGCAAAGGCTCATGAGGGTTTTGGAGCATCCAGTCTGATGGAAGAGCTCCTGCTGGGTGTGGAGTTGCAGCCTGAAAGCATCAGAAGTCAAGGTCTTCGTTCAAACTGCAGACTAGACACAGACATTTTCATACACTTGAAGAAGCACTGACCCGTGGAAGAAGACTGTAAGCAAAACAAAGAACCATGATTCTAAATATACAAAAATATTTTTCCTAAGTGGAAAGTAAAATGGAACAACAAAAATTTAGCAGCTTTTGTAAGGAAAAGACAAGGTGTTCAATTAGTTTCCTTTTACATGGTCTGATCCTGCAAGAAACATGTAAAATTAGTATTTCTCTGGGTCCAGCAATCTGTTTTCGTATTGTGAATGCACTGGCCGTGGCTACCTTGGTAGCCAGAGGTCCTTCTGGATCTGTTATTCTGAAATATTTTTGTTGGTTTGAGCTGACTGAAACAATGGACAATTGTTTTGACTAAAGTGTGTGAAATTATACTATTTAACAACTGGAGGCACTATGCCTTAGTCTACAAAATTAGAGCTATTGAGTTTTTCTATCTATAGATTTTCAAATGAAACAAGAAAATAATTTTTCCATTGCCTATGAAAAGAAGTTTGGCATACTACCTTGACAGCACAAATATTCCTAATAAGATGGAGTACATATTTTAGATGGGACCATATTCATTTAGAAATGTTGTAGATCTAATCTCTGTATCTGTAGCCTTTCTGGTTTTCGCACTGCTGGTGTAGGCTTTTGGTCATTATTGCTTCCCATGTTTCATAATATGCTGCTGAAAGAAGAAATTTACCTATTCCAGTAAGAAATACCATTTTCACTTTTTCTCTAAGTTCCACTTCCTCTGTCAATTAAAAAGTTTCTTATTTCTTCCCTTTAAAATATAAATAAAAGGTACAGTTCCAGTTAAACTACTGTGGCCAAAACACACAGGCAAAGTTCATGCTTCACACAGAACTTTCATCAGCAGTTTTAACAAGACCTCCTGAAAGACAGTCCACATAAAACATTAGGTTCAGATTTTACAATAAATTGAAGGATGCATTATGACTACAGGAGCTGTTTAATTTGATGAGCTATTTTTAAATAGTTTTGGGTTATATATAGGTAGCATATTTCTAATACACAGTCATAATAGATTTTACCTCTTCAAGAAGCAGAAATTGATGTTGGATTCCTGATAAACGTTTTCAGTGTAGCAGGACCATAATTCTGAGAAAATAATCCATCTTTATGGATGTCTATCATATCTGCAATTTTCAGAAAATTCCCAAATACCGTATGAATATTTTATAATGA
This sequence comes from Climacteris rufus, assembly GCA_013398175.1. Classification (NCBI taxonomy): domain Eukaryota; kingdom Metazoa; phylum Chordata; class Aves; order Passeriformes; family Climacteridae; genus Climacteris; species Climacteris rufus. The sequence continues at coordinate 83,511 of VZRZ01006681.1, read as the reverse complement.
TGTTTAGCATTGAGCACGCAACCCAACCTTATAAATTACTCTTCTCTGTAATTAACACATCAGTCAGTCTGTGAGATTGAGTCAGATGAGTTATTCAAACACAGTTCTGCAGAGATGCTGGATGAGGGTCCTCTGTAAAGGTACTTGAAAACTCTCCTGTTAAACTTTGAAATAGAAGGGAGGGAAAGAAATGCATTTGAAAGGGGAGAGAGACACTGATTTTTATTCCTCTATGAAGAGCATTTAGAAGTGCAAGGGAAGACACATGCTGGAAAGGTATGCTAAAACAAGGAAATATTTATTTAAGTCCTTAATTAAAACATCTTTATGAAGATACAGAGCTGCTTTCTTTGTAGTCTCCAGTGGAGTCCAATACAGGCTCCAAAGTCTGAAGAGGTCAACTGTATGAAGAAATACTATGTACCCAAGTGGATGAATTCTGCATTAATTTTATTTACATATTTCTATCTCTCTCTTCATAGTCTGTTTCTGAGATTACTTTAACTTTTGTGAAATTTATATTTTTCACAATAAATTTTAGCTTATGGGTTGCTTGTAGTCTTTTGATACCTCTGTTAGTGTTTAGTTTCCATTATAATTAGAATAACTGAGCCCTCAAATTATATTCTTTGTTTACTCTATGAACATTGATAACTGGTAAATAAGGTGTGAATTGCACAAAGTCATTGTATTTTCATTAGTTTAGGGAGAGTGGTACATGTCTGTATCATGAGGAATTTTAAGGGCATTCTAAAACCCTTCTTATTTTAACTGCTTCACTTATTTTTGTTCCTGTCAGAACAGTTTGATTGGCATTTTACCAGTAGAAAACCTGTGTTACTGAAGCAGGTTTAAGAGAAGCACTATACGCACTTTGGGTGAATACTTATCATCAACATAGAGGTTAAATTTATTAGTTACATCTATATGATGGCTCTACTTGGGGCTTTTTAAAAATGCTTTCTCTCCCAGTTTACCTTCAAAGCAATTTAAAAGGTAGGGCATCACCTCAACCTCTTTAGGCATCCCTATAGCCCCCTGCATGGGACCAGATGAGGACAGAAGGAGTACAGCCAGCAGCCATCACAAATCAAAGACAACAGGATGTCTTGCAGCTGTCAGCCCTAACCAGCACAAATGATACTGAAGCCAGACAATGGGAAAGAGCCTGACTCTGGTAAGAACAGTTCTTAGTTACAATAAAGGTCTCAAAATAGAAGTTTTCTTTTTAAATTAATATATGTTGGTGACAGAAAGCTATGGTTTTACTTAAAGTTTTTTCTGGAATTTAGGAAAAAAGGCTGTCTACTCCTTCGAAATACACAACAAAATTGGATTTTGGTGACAATGTTTTCCCATTTCATCAAGGTCTTTGCATCTGTTGCCATATATTGGGTTCCTAACTTTGGTTTCATTAAGAATACACATCTTTATTATACTATCTCTGAAACTTTATGAGTGATGCTGGTGAAGCCACACCTGGAGTGCTGTGTCCAGTTCTGGGCTCCCCAGGAGATACAGTCGTACATTGGAAAGAGTCCAGTGAAAGACCGAGAATGTGATTAAGGGACTGGAGTGTCTCTCCTATGAGGAAAGGCTGAGAGAGATGGGACTGCTTAGCTTGGTGACAACAAGGCTCAGGGGCCCTTGTTGATATACATACCTGTAGGAAGCACATAAATAAGACTGAGTCAGGCTCTTTTCACGGGTGTTGAGTGACAGAAAAAAGAGTCAAAGAGCACAAACAGAAAGAGAGGAGATTCTGTCTAAACATAATAAGAATATTGCACCAAAAAGGTTGATTAAACACTGGCACAGGTTTTCCACAAAGGTTATGAAGTTCTTGAAAGACTGATTAGAGCTTTCCCAAAAATCTCTTTGAGTTACTTATGAAATGGGTAAATTCTGCTAAACGCTTTAATATTTGTTTCAAAACATTGTCGCTTTCTCCAAAAAAAAACAAATGGGAAGCTTCCACATGTTGTACAATATGGCAGAGATTTCATACTCAAGGCCCAGATTTCTCCTTAGTAGTGTTTATACTATACCCATCTGGTTTGTGTTGTCATGACTCCCTCTAGTGATGTTTACACAGTCTACCATATCCTATCACCAAATGGATTCTTGAATTAAGTGTCTCATCTCTTTTTGTACTCACTGAACTCTATAATGATTGTGAGTCATGCTCTATTCAGATAAACGTTTCAGCAGCACAGAGCTTTAGTCCAGTGGGGGTCAGATCTGATGACATTGACACATGCTAGAAAATTTGTAAATAAAATGTGGAAAAAATGAAGCAGAAATAAGGAAATAGTATCAAAAGTCCTGTAAATTTTAGTGCTTTTAATGTAAAAGTTAATTGAAAATAAGTGTTATGGTAGAAGTAAAATTGAAGTGCCAGAATATATGGAATAGAGATTAGAGATCTCAGTTTAACTAAACACTAATGTTAGTCAATGCTCAATCACTGAAAATTCCTATAAATATTTGTCCTGGTCATAAATGTCCTGTGCTTTTCATGGACAGGTGTTTTTCTGTGAATGTGATTTTCTGCTGCCTAGTAGAGTGCAATTATAACTGCTTTGTTTATTGTCAAGACTGGAGTGTTTCAGTGAATAATAACCTACAAACCAATTCCTACCCTTTAGGGAAGGAAAAATAAGAAATTAATTCCTTTATTCCTGACTTCTCATGCCAGATGTGGGACTCTAAATTGCATTCACAGGATTTTATTCAGAATGAATAGATAAAAACTAAACAACGGATGTGTCAATGGAATAATACAACATTGAAAGAGTTGTTGTTGAAATGAAATACAGTTTCGTTTATTTTTTCACCAAAACATTGTGTATGAGAATAAGGTCACTTTGTCAGTCTAACTCAAATTTCAAATTTGTATAAAACAGTAACAATGCTTTCTATAATCTCAGTTGTAAAATTTTATTAATCTGTACCAAATTGAAGTAGCAGTCTGAAGCAACCAGTCTCCAGTGAATTGCAATACAACACCCCTGAGTGAGAGTTCAGGACAAAAGAACATGTCCACTGAGAGCAATGTTCTAAATACAGACAGTAGAAAAGTGATTAAGATTAGAATATTAAGTAGTCTTATTTTTCCCACATTGTTTATCTCCTTATCTCCACCTTGAAGATGGCATTACATGCATTAAATTTCTTAATGAATGATCAATATTCTTTCATTTCTGAACCAGAAGGAGTCAGAGGACCTTTTACAGGTGAGAGACATTGCATATTCTTTAGAGGCCATGCTTATGAAATGAGATCATTATGAAAAAATATATGCAGCATCCAACAAAGTACAAAAATGCCTTAGCGAAATAAATCTATAAGTCCTCATACAATAGGGAAACACCTCCTTTAGAAAATGTTTTGTATTTTCCTTTGGAAAGTTGCAAACATGCCTCTAAAAACAGATCTCAGTGGGTTAAAGGTCACCAGAGGCAACTTACCTGGTATACTAAATTTGAATCTGTAGTTCACAAATTGATCTATATATATATATATATATAACTGAAATGGCAATACGTAGAATTTTATTGTGCTGTCTAAAATGTGTAGTGCTTTACACTTTACATGTCAGTGTTTCTTCCTTCTTGCCCTTTACACAAAGTAGGAAATGTCTTGCATCTTTCAAGTCAAAAGACCTGTGTTTATGAAAATGTGTCATGAGAAGTCACTTAGGAAAGAGGAATAGGGTAAGTTTTTTGCAATTTATTCTGGTTTTGATTTCTCACTTCTTGCATTTCCTCTTAATTTAAGTTTTTGAGATATAATGTTCATAATGTATAATGAGGGTAATGTTCAAAGAGGTGATAGGCTTTCAATTCTTCAGATGTACTTCTTCATAAATGAGCAAGTGAAGCCACTTTAGTATTTCAGTATGTAAATTCATACTGTAAAGATGAGGAGAAAGATTTGTACTATAGCTTTGTCCGAGAGAGTAGCAAAACAATCCTATTACTTTTTGGCATTCAGTCAAAGTTTTAAAATAATTTCAAGTTCTCCTCTCAATTTTCCTTAAAATCATGCCCTAAATCCCCTCTGTCATCATTAATTTTTAATTTTTAATTTTTATTTTTTAATTCAAATGTTGGTTTAAAGTAAAGAAGATGATAATGTCATTGTTATTTGCTTTATATGTATTTATCCAAATTTTTTAGATTAGTTATGGCATCTTGTTGGATAGTAAAATGACCTGTGATATTCGTGCAAGTCAACAAAAAAAAGTCACTTTTCAAAAAAGTTAAAATATATATGTGAAATAATTCTTCCATTAAAACAGGAGTCCATCCAATGAGGTCATGAAAACTTCCAGGGATGGGACATCCACAATTTCTTTGGGCAACCTGTTCCAGTGCCTCACCACCCACTCAGTAAATAATTTCTTCCTCATATCTAGTCTAAAACTATGCTCTTTCAGTTTAAAGCCATTCCCCCTTGTACTATATGCTCTTATGAAAAGGTATCTCTCCATGTTTCTTGTAGGCCCACTTTAGTTACTAGAAAGATATTTTAAAGTCTTCTGGAGCCTTCTCTTTTCCAGGCTGAGCAACCCCAACTCTCAGCCTGTCTTCATAGCAAAGTTGCTCCAGGCTTTTTTGGGGGGGGCCACACAGCTGGATGCAGTACACAAGGTGAGGTGTCACATGAGCAGAGTAGAGGGGAAGAATAACCTCCCCTGCTGACTACACTGCTTTTGGTACAACCCAACGTAGGCTTGGCTTTCTGGACTGCAAGTGCACACTGTTACATCATTTTAAGCTTCACATCAACCAACACACCCCAAATCTTTTTCCACAGGGCTTCTTTCAATTTAGTCTTTGTACAGACTGTATCCGTGTTTGGGAGTGCCCTGACCTGGCTGCCCTGACATGCAGGACGTTGCACTTGACCTTGTTGAACTTTATGAAGTCCTCATGGGCTCATCTCTCTAATCTGTCAAAAACCCTCTGGATGACATCCCTTCCTTCCATGTCAACTCACCACACAACTTGGTTCCATTCGCAAGTTCACTGATGCTGTGCTCCACGCCACTGTCCAAATCATCAACAGAAACATTAATCAGCACCAGTCCCAATACCAGCCCCTGAGGAACACCAATCCTTACTGCTCTCAACTTGAACACTGAGATGTTGAACCCAATCCTGTGAGTTCAACCATCCAGGCAATTCCTCACCCATCAGGTTGTCCACCCATCATGTCTGCTTATCTCCAGTTTAGAGCAAAGAATGTTGTGTGGGACAATGTCAAATGCTTTGCACATATCCAGGTAGATGACATCAGTCTCTTTTTCCTTATCTACCAACACATACACGTGTTGTAGAAGGACACCAAATTTATCAGTCATCATTGGCTCTTAGTTGACCGTCTATGACAGCCCATGCTGGTTGTCACCAGTCACCCCCTTTTCCATGTGTCTTAGAATAATTTCCAGGAGCATCTTCTCCATGATCTTTCTGGGAACCAAGGTGAGACAAACCAGCCTGCACTTCTCCATATCTTCCTCATTTCTCTTTTTAAACTGGAGCTTGTATTTACTCTTTTCCAGTTGGTGGGAACCTCACTGGGCTGTTGCAACCTCTTAAATATGATACATAGTGGCTTAGCCACTTCCTCTGTCTGTTCCTTCAAGACCAGCAGAAGTATCTCATGGACTTTTGTACCTTCAAGTTTATTAGAGTTTCTCCTACAGTAGGTAGTTCTGCATTCTTCCAGTCCCTGCTTTTGCCTTCAGTGATTTGATTAGTGTGTCTGAAGCACTTGTCATTGAAGACCAAGGTAAAAAAATCATTAGGTACTTTAGTCTTCTCCATATCCTGATTAAGCAGGTCTCCCATTTCTTTCCAGAGCTGGTCCAAATTTTTCCTAGTCTTTGTTTTATAACCAACATACCTATAGAAGCATTTCTTATTGCCCTTGACATCCCTGGCCACGTTTAATTCTATCAGAGCTTTAGCTTTACCAACATGATCCTTGGATGCTCAGACAATTTCTCTGTTCCTCCCAGGCTACCTGTCCCTGCTTCCACCCTCTCAAGATTTCCTTCTTCTGATTGACTTTTTCCAGGACCTCCTTGCTCATCTATGCAGACCTCTTGGCATTTTTGCTGACTTCCTCTTTGTTGAGATGCATTACTGCTGAGCTTGGACAAGGTGATCCCTGAATATCAACAAGCTTTCTTGGACCCCTCTGTTCTCCTAGGCTTTTCCTATGAATCAAGCAGATCCCAGAACAGGCCAAAGTCTGCTCTCCTGAACTCCAGAATTCAGTTTCTGTGAACCCTTCTTGCTGTCTTAAAGATCTTGAACTCCAGCTTTTTATGGTCACTGCACCCAAAGCTGCCTGTTGAGTTTCACATTCCCCACCCAGTCCTTCCTTGTTGGTGAGAACAAGGTCTGGCATAACACCTGTCCTTGTCGTCTTCCTTATCACTTGGGGAAGGAAGTTATCCTCAGCACAGTCCAGGAACCTCCTGCATTTTTTATGCCCTGCTGTGTTGTCCCTCCAACAGATATCAGTGTATAATATTTTCTGTGAGTTAATGTTTTAGGCTGCTCTATACTCCTAATTAGATCACCAGCACCATCTTTCTTTTTTTTTTAGTATTTCATAGTTCTACCATTCTCAAGGTCATCCTAAATCTATCCTTGGAGCAGTCCATTTTCATATTATAATGTGACCTGTCTTTTTTTTTTTTTTGACAGATGGTTAAACACATCTGTTGTCACTATCATCAACTACAGAAAGTTTCCAGCAATATCAGAAGTGCTTACTCCGTCATATCATTACCTAAGCAACAAGTTTAACTTTTGCAACTGTATGGTTGATTCTTTCTAAATTACTCCATTGTAACAAGAAAGGTTTTTTTCATTGTTTCAGTCAGCCAAGTCTCTCATGTGTCATAAAAGACTATCTTGTATCTTCATTCTGTTGTGTGCTTTCTGCCTTAGCAGTGACTGCCTTCTTGATGTCTTCTAGACTAGTTCCTAACAGAACAGTGATTGTTTCCATTATGAGGTCAAGGGTATCCTGTAATTCACTGCTAACTTTCATTCAATATAGTGTGCAACTTCTCAATGTGTACTATCTGTTCACAAACAAGTGCCATAATGCCAAAACTCAGCAGGAAATGAGCATTTTGAAGTGCTGTTTCCAATGCCTCATTTTGGAATCAGTGGCATTCTGCAGAATAATGCTTACATTCTGCAGTGTACCTTGTTCTGAGCACTGACTCAGTATTTTTTATTTTCGATATTTTGCTTTAAAGGAAGTTATCTGAAGCAATATTTAGCAACTGAATTTGCTAAGAGTTGCACTGTGTTGAAAGTTTTGAATTTGTACGTTGCCCTGATTTTTGCAGTTCTGGATGTTGTCATTCTTCTGTAGTTAGTTTCTCACACTTTTCTCTGTAAACATGGCCATGTAACTGTAACATGTAACTGTATCTTATCATGTACATTCCTTTCTCCTGGACACAGAACTTTGATGGACATTTCCTTTGACCACTGTGATTGAGGGAGGAAGAACGGATTTCCTCCAATGAATAGTGATTTCTAAATGTATATAAAAAATAAAGAAGGCGGGTCTTGCCCCCTTCCTTCCTTCTCTCCCATCCTGGTAACAGGTGTCTCTGTCTCTTCCTTTTGTATCGTTACTGCAACATTTGTTCTAAGAGGCTCACTGTCCTCATTATTTTTTGGTTTAAAAAACTCTTCTATATTACGGTACTGAAAAGAAACTATTTTTATTTCAATTAAATGCATTTCAGAGCTGAGGAAAAACAGTAATAATCTGATTTAGCTTAAGTATATGTTTTGGTTTGGGCAGTGGTGCATATCAGCTGCATACATATTACTTGTGCTGAAGAGGATTACTTGGCTTCTTGTAATGATGTTACACAATATACACACAGGTGCTCTCTTTGTGGCAGTCTCTTTCCCTGTCCCTTTCACCAGTTTGGATTGTTGCACAGTTCATTGAAAAATTATTGATTATTCTCACAGAGGCTGTGTCAGTCTTACCACAGAGTGGTGTTCGATCTTGCTATGTCTTATGGCTAGCAGCCACTAGTGCTTTATTATGCCAAATGCTCGTGAGGACCTGCAAACATGATATCCTCTCCACCATCAAGAAGTTGTGTGGTGGTTAGCATCAGATCAATACACAGCTTCTCTATACAAACTCAGCTTGTTTTGCAATAGTGTGTTTTATAGCAAATGGTGATAGGTGACTTAAATTGTCACTAAAATTTATATAGAAAACAGAAATAAAGAGAGCCTGATCCTTAATTCCATGGGAAAAGAGCATCAAACATCTGATCTTATTTCATATACTGATCTGCATGCACTTAGTAGGCTAAAACTGACCTAGCAGTTTTGGACTTACAGCTTCTGAGGACTGGTAACTACTTTTTCCCTTGAAAACCAGCAGATATCAGTGGAGTAGTCGGAAGAACAAGAAGCAAGAGAAGATAACAGTACTTAAATCAAGAATTGCTTAATGCAAACAAGATACAATCAGTTCATGAGAGTTTTAGCTGAACAACAGCTCTATATTTCTGTTTTGCTAACAGAGAAAAAAAGATCAAATCCACATGAGGTCTTTAATATATTTTATGGAGGGCGTGTAGAGCAGCTTACTGACATATGCAAACTGCTGAGGTCAGGGAGGAGGGGGATGGTGTGGTGAGGACAGTTGAACAGTATTCAACTCTCAACTGTATTTTATAAATATAGTTTCATATTTATTTTGTTTCTTTACAATTTCTATTACCATGGGTTTCTGTGGCCATTTTTATGATATTAGTGTCCTCCCTTGGTTACATAGTAGGTATGTTTTACATAGACACATCATTTTTGTTTTATCTGTAACTTAAGCTCATCCATTAATTTCCTGTAATTCCAGTGATCCTACCAAAGTAATTCTGTTCTCTGATCAAGTGATTTATTTCCATTCCCCTTCCTATGTCATTGTTTCTGCTATACTTTATCGCTACAAGTGCACATACTTTTTCATTCTGTTTTGTTGTGACTCCACAGAAGTATTGATTTTATTCTACATTTTGTGTTATTCAATTCCTGCTAACTTACTGAATTGCAAATGTTATTTTTTAGCAGATGTCATGTGTTGGCAAGACTGGTTATTGTCAACCTGCTGATTCCTCATGTTGCTTGTTAAATATTTATTAATTACTTATCGAAGAAAGTTGTAAGTTGTACAAACCCCATCTACACAGGAATGTGGGAATTGTAAATCTGATTTTTGTATTAAATTGGGTCACTCCGTGGCTCACATAAGATTTCCTTAAAGACTGTCCAAGCTTCCAGTACTGTTGTAAATGACCTGTCTACACCTCTGCAGAAATGTAAAACTGTAAGGACATAAGAACTCTCAGGCCACGTATCTTCCTCCCCATGGTCTTGTCCAAGAATGCAACGATAGTAATATCCTTGTTAAAGCAGGTTAATACATTCAAGATCCTGAATCTTGATGCTGATAAATTCCCTTTAAAACTGCTTATACACAGAAGGTTTGCTATTATAAGTAATTTTTTGTTCACAAAGCTACAAACTGAGAGATGGAAAGTAATGTTAAATTCTCAGTCACAATACTTTCTTAAAATTCTCTGAATAATTACAAGATAACATAACTGGTTACATGTGAAACTCTTAAATAGTTATCTTTTCATCTTGAATTCTATGATCTTATCTACTGGCAGACGTGATACATGAAGTTGATGGAAATGATCAAGGAGGTCTGGACAATGTACTTTTTCCCTACATAATCCATTGAATTTTACACAAGCAATGTAAAACTATATATACTTGTGTGGTATTTTCTCACCATTCTTTTCACTCTGAAGACTCTAAAAGGTGGAATCAGTTCAGTAATCTGGAAAATGAGGCCCTAGGAAAAAGAATGCAGAAAGGGAACTACACAATCATTTGAAGTTTTCTATGACGTATCAAGCGTAAGATTACTAGGGAACAAATCAGGTTGATAGATTTGTGTTACAAGCATCAAATATTATTTTAGAAGACCTAATGTCTGCTCTTCAGCTGGCTTTCCAGAAGACAGCAAGAATGATTTTTGTCAGTGCCATTTCTTCACAATCCAGTGTGATTGAATACATCAAGGTTTCTGAAATACAGCTAGATACCTACTTTTTGACACTAGCTAGCTCTACAGAGACCATGATCAATTCTGTGTTTTTCAAGAAGAAATTCTATTTCCTTGCTTTACCAACCTCTTTTCATAAAAAGAAGTATCCTTGCTCTACACATCATGCTGAAAATACAAAATGGAAACACACACACAGACATATTTAGTGATATTTTCAAAATGTTTAACCCTTTTTTATACTCTTGACTTTCATTAAGGACTGTGCAAAAAATATTGCTGGGAAGATTTTACTGGAGATTTTCAACTTCCCAAAATCAGGACAGTCAAAAAAGAAGTTAAAAGAATTCCATTTAGAGGAATTTTATTTCTGAAATCTGGTTTCTTAGCTGAGGAGATCTATTGGAATTTGAACAAGCCCAAATATTTTTCAGGTTTTTTTCTTAGTGAATAATTGACAAGATTCTAGACTTTCTGCTAATTATGATGCCTTCTCTCAAAGATCTCTTTTGAATCAGTTGTCTTTTCTGCTACACATATGAAAAGACAGAAAAAAAACAAGTTAAAGAAGGAAAAAAAACCTGTCAGACTTTGACATTTGGATCACAATGTTTATTAATATGTTCTTATAATCACCTTTTCAAGACAGAAAGACATATTGTACTACACAATTTGAATTTCTAGTTCCAAAAAAATGGAATAAGGACTGTGTACCGTATTCTTATATGTTTCCTCTATATCTTTGCCATACAGAGTATAAGGACATGAAAGATTTTTCAGAAATTTTCTGGATATTTTTGAGAATGGAAAAATATTTATACTTCATCTCTCTTTAATGGGTTAGTTCTATCTATCTTTGTCTATCTCTTTGGCTATTTTTGAGTTTGGTTTATAATGCAACATATTCTGGTCTGAGATGACTATATTAAAATGCGTCCCTTTAGAGCAATATACTTTGCTGACACAGCTGGTTATTTGGTAACCCAGGGAGCTGAAAGATGACATTTGTTTGAAATTAATGTTTCACTGGTTTTATAGCACTATTCCATAAAATGTGTAATTCAGCAAATAAAGTGTTGGGAGCAACACGTTTGGTTGCATTGAAAAAAAAAAAAAGGGAACAAACATTGTCAGAGCTAAGTTCTCTCTTAGGTAGATATTTTACGATTTCTGTTGTTCACTTTGGCTTTTCTTCCATCCTACAGAAGTAAAAGTAATCTTAGTTCTTCCAATATACATTTGGGGCATTGCAGAAAAAAATAAACACAACCTGTCCTACACCCCTGAGACAGAAAAGGGAGAAAATTATGTTGCTTACTCTTCAAAAATTGGAAGTTCTCCAAGTAACAAGTGATGGAACAAGAGGAAATTTTCTCAAGTTGCACCAGGAGACATTTAGAGTGGATATTAGGAAAAATGTCTTCACTGAAAGAGCTGTCAAGCACTAGAACAGGCTGCCCAGGGAAGTGGTTGAGTCTCCATCCCTGTAAGCAATCAAAAGACATATAGGTGGGACACCTAGGGACAGACTTTAGTGGTATATTTGGCAGCATTAGGTTAATGGTTGGACTTGATGACCTTAAAGGTCTTTTCCAACCTGTATTATTCTATGATTCTATGATCCTGGTGATAAAGGCTGATGAAATCTGCAATATCCATAACCAAACAATGTAGTGTCTATCTTAAATTGAGGGTAATTCTGTGCTGATATTTCCCTCTTTTCGGTTCATGAGCTTATCAACCAAAATGTCCAGAAACAATCTTTGAGATCATATTCATTTTGGTGTGCAGTGATGAATCAAATGCTGGTCTTTTCAAGGTACCACAAAGATTTACTTATGTAAATGACACTACTGGTATTGAAGAGCCAAATTTTATGAAGGTATTATTGAAGTATTAAATTCAAGGAAAACTCTCCACTGTTGTGCACTTTAATGTTTCAGAAGCTATAAGCATCTGAGAAATTCTAAATATCTTTAAAATTCTGCAGCAGTTTCTGAGAAGAGTTGGCAGGTTTTTCCCCGCTTTCCATTCTGTGATACTCTACATAAGCATAATTGAATTAGTCTACATCAAGTGGCTATCAATGGTAAAAACAATACTTTAAAAAAATCACCTAAAAATAATGTTTTTCAACCAGCTGTTAAATCAAGTAATTTATTTGTTTTATTGCACATTTGCATAATAGGGCAAACCAGAAACTCTCTGTAACAGATGTGCTGGTGGCAGGGAGATTTGATTACTGGCATCTATTATTAATCACTGCACAAATTTTAAGCGATTTATTTCAACAGTTTGATCAATTTACATCTGAGTACTTGCATTTATGCACAAAATGTGGAGATAAAACATCTGTTCACACCTTTACTAGCAGCACCGATTTTTTAATAAGGTTGAAATTTCTGTTGAGGCAGATGCAAGAGACTGACAACTTTTGAAAGGAAGATTCCACTGTTTCTGAGACTAACTCAAAACTGAAAGGCATTTCATCAATAATAACAACATGGTTCTTCTTTTGACTTGAAAAAATAAGAAAACAATTTTGCTGAGTTATCTAAACTTTCTCAAAACTGGTGCGAATTCAATTAGAGACATTTTTATTATGTTTTAGGATCTGATTTCAAATTATTGAGACTCTTTGGTAAATGATGTATTTGGTAAATATCTTGGATTTTGTAGTAAGTTTCTTCTAACTTAGAAATTTAGTTTTAAGGTCCTAGTGGTTTAAAAAACATACTTTATCTTATTAATTTTATTTTATTATTTTAATAGTTCTGAAGGATGCAAAATTAAGCACATGCAGCACAACTGGAGCACAGCCTACAAACAGTAGTATCTGTGTATTTTAATACATGTCAGACAAGATGTGTAATCTTTCTGTCTGAGAGTCAGAACTTTAAAATGTTTATATTTGTCTTATTAATGCATCTGAATTACTGCATTGACTATCATAGCTAGCTATTTTCTTGGTGAAGGTGATATCCTAGATGGTGAAAGTCCTAAGCTGACATGAAAGCCACATTACCAGTTGTATAATATATAATTTCTGCCACACAGAATACAGCTCATTTTCATGTTCAGAAATAAAAATGGCTGAAGTACAGTGTTGTCATAGAAGTTATAGAAGTCAGAATCACAGGGCAGATAGGTTTCTAACTTCATAGTGCTTTTAAGATCAAAAGAAAGACATGCAGGTATCTTGTCATGGTGTTGTGTCCCAGAGAAAGTCAGGAATCACACTGGATCTCTTGCTACCTGACTGTATAGGTGCTGTGGTGTGCTTCTTACCACTGAGTTCAGGTGCCTTCTGAAGGTCAATTACATCATAACCAGCACAGAAGATGCTTCTGTTTCCTAAGGGTCAAATTAATTTGTACCAGCTGACTACTGTTGAAGTACAAATTGTATACCAGCAAGGAAAAGTTAAAGTGGTCAAGATCTGCAAATAAGAAAATATTAGTCTTTTATGCCAGAGAGATGATTCTCTTACAGTGAGGAGATCTGCCCAATGTACATACAATTCGTCTCCAGGAAATAAATGGACTAAATATGTGTTTCTAGGTTTTATACATCACGTAGATCAATCGGCTACAATGTAAAATGGAGAGCTAAAAGGTGATTTTGTTTCAAAATATAGGATTTCTAACTGTCATTTTAATAGATCACAGAGATTTTATTATATGCCTCAAAAAAAAAAAAGTGAAGAAAGTATATTTTCCCTATTAAATAGGCAAGTATTTTGACATGATAGCATTCATTAATATTTCAGGTCTGCGGTAGAAATACTGTCTGCTATGCTTCCCCTTATGTTTTCATACACACCCATCTTGTAAGAAATATTTTTTTTTGTTTGCTTTTTAACTGTTATTATTAGTATTATTGCTTCTTTTCCAGTTGATAAAATCTTCTTTTGAAGTTTTTGCAAAGTATGTTCACAGCTTCCTGGGGGGCCAAAAACCCAAACAAGACAACCAACACATAGCAGCAGATGGAAACACAAGAAAAGGCTTATAAATTAGGGTTATGAGTGGTTCAGTAATTCCAATATGAGCTATAGAACAAAATGTCTAAGAAAGTAAGAGGGTAATACAATACAGACAACAAACTTAACTCTATTACAGATACACAGCCATCTTCAAAGCCATTACCATGGTTGCCTGAGGTGTCTGCCGCAGAGCCAGATGTCACTCTTCCATAATTTAGTGTCTTATGATTGTAATTTAATCTGAAGGAGAAGGAAACACAGTGTTTAGAAGCAACAAATATAAGCCCTACCCTCAACTGTATTCCTAGTTTGTTTTATAAAATCATAAGATGTGAATTTCCAAGGCCACCTTTAATGCTCAGGGTATCTAGTCTAATTGTATTCAACAGCTAACCTTATTTTTTGCAGAATATTTATATTATTTTATGTTATCTTGGATCTATAGACTTATATCCATAGAAACAGACTCATATTTTCACACTGCATCCCCAAAGCATGTAACATATACTCTTGAGGTCATGTTATAACAACACCAAACTGACAGGCTGTGGCAAAGCTTTCATATTATTAAGTTAGTAAGAAAGGGCTTCAGTCATTGATATCTCAGGTTACCAGACCTCTTTATACTTGCACAAGTCTTGGGGACACTGAAAGGAAATAATGATCCTGATGCTTTACTTTCTAAAACTGAAAGTTAACCTCCAAATAAACCCTAACCTTAACCCAACAGAAGAAACCAACTCCAATTAGAAAAAAGAACAAAGTTGGCTGCGTTGCCACCAACTTCTTCGCAGGGCTGCAGACTGTGCTGCGTTCAGGAATAAGCTAGTCTTACAAGACTTTCGATTTCAAAAGATATTTTGTTTGCCATACCTTTGAAACCATGACAGTATCCAGAATAAACTGGTCATTTGAACTGCTGGATTTCCAATCTGTAACTTTAACACCAAACCTAATCCTAACACATAGATAAAATTAAAATTCCCATCTACACAAAATAAATGTAAAAGATAATGGCTTATCAGAAAGAATGCTGTTGCCAGATGAAGCCAAGGACTTATATTCTCTACTGTTGTACTGCTGAGTTTTCTAGCCATAAAGCAAGGTTGCTATTCAGGATTAGTGTTTGGAACTTATATCGGCCTAGTTTATTGCTTTGTGCTATACATCCCCAAATACAGAAAGAGATGAGGTATTGATTGGCACCAAGATCTTCTGTAACTATTTTTAATGGTGTTATATTTCTTCTAGTTATAGCTAAAGTTAAGACAAGGTCAAGTTGACAAGAGTGTGCATACTGCTTAAAGCCAAGGATTTCTCTTCTTCCTCTTTCAATTGATCTTCTGGACATAGTTCAGTCCGCGAGAAAAAAAAGAAGTTTCAGGAACACAAATGTTTTTAAATCGATTTTTCATGGACTCACAATAAGAAGGAACTAGAGAACCTTTACCTGTGTGTTTTGTTTTTTTTTTTCTAATAAGACTTATTTGGGTATAAATAGATTTGGCTTTACTCAAAAAATGCAGTGACTACTTTGAAAATGACTTTTAAGTAGAATATAGTTTTCATCAGAGAATGGTTTGGGTTGGAAGGGACCTTAAAAAACATCAAATTCCAATGTCTGCCATGGTCAGGGACATCTTCCACTGACCAGAATTCTCAAAGCCCCATCTAACCTGGCCTTGAGTACCTGCAGAGATGAGGCACCCACAGCTTCTCTGGAAAATCTGTTCCACTCTTCCACCACCCTCAGAGTAAAAAATATCTAACCTGAACCTACACTCCATCAGTTTAAAACCATTACCCCTTGTCCTATTGCTATATTCCCTGATAAATAATCCCTCTCCAGTGCTCTTTTAGGCCCCCTTAAAATACTGCAAGGCCACTACAAGGACTCCCCAGAGCCTTCTCTTCTCCAGGCTGAACAACCCCAACTGTCTCAGCCTCTCTTCATAGGAGTGGTGCTTCATCACTCTCATCATCTTCATGGCTCTCTGTAGCTATTGTATTTTCTTGGAATTTAAATTTACATTCCCTTAGCTCAAATGCAATTAGTTATTTTTCAATCAGGGAAAGGAAGGAAGTGCCCAAGTTCTAGTGACATAAAACGATTCTTGGATGGTGGAAAAAATTGATGACATTCAAAATCCCACCCAATATCATAAGTATAGAATAACTTCATTTTTTTCCATTTTTGCATATCTGAAGTTGTTAAACCAAAATATGGCAATAGATTTGCGTTGTTCTTCATCTGCAAATTAATGAAATATTAATTCAATTAGCTTTGTTTATTTTAATTTATTTTTTTTTCTGAAGCACTTATTTCTCAGGCTGAAAGCTTCCAATCTTGTAATGGTCCAGAGGTAGTTGTTTTGGGCTTGGAAACCCTGAAATATGTGGCTAGCTGCTAAGGAATATAATTTGGTGAGAACAGAGAGGAATAGGGAGAGGGAGAAGGCTTATCTCCAGTTTCCCATTTAAAATAATAAATATGCTGCTGTTGTCATAAATAGATCCCTGTTTAAAGGAATAGGTGTCTCATTCCAACTTTATAGGTTCACATTCTGTGGATAGAATGATATCCTCTGCAATCACTAAGTCCTCTTGAGTGTATTCTTGTCTCTGAATTCAGGCATAGTACAATATAGAACCAATTCTTTGTGTATAAGGTGGGCCTCTTTCTGATCTGAAAACAATATCTCTAGCTGAGGAGAGTGCTGTTATGATTGTTGAGTTTAACACCTATTACAGTTCCCAGTTCTTTTTTTTCATGAACAAGGTGCTGAGACAGGCACAGAGAATGCTACCAGCCTGTGAATCCTGAACTATGAAGACTCAGGAGCTGTGCAAGTCTGTTTTCCTACAGTCTGGGTGTCATCATGAGTCATCACTAGCCACATGAACTCCCCATGTGTGTCTTGTAGCCAGGGCCTGTCCCTTTGTCCCATCCAGAAGTGGAGTGGGTGGGGAATACTTAGGACAGAGAGATTGTTAAGGAAAATCCATAGTGATGAGATCTGTCTGAGGAAAAGCTGGGAAATGAAGTCAGTGGGTCCAGGTTAGAACTGGTTCTGGAGACCATAATGAGGGTCAGACACAACACCACAATTGATGGGCCAGTCTATAGGCTCATCCAAGCTCAAGCTAGGGAGTTCATTACCTGGGTCAAATTCAGGGTCCAGATCAACAGGGTATATGACTGTGGAATAGTTTACTGTATTTCAGGCAAGTTTCTGAAAGAGACCTCTGGCTTTTCTGTATCTATTTTGTAGACAGAGTCAGAATAAAAGTACCATAATTTCCACTGTAACAGAAGTTATATATGACTACTTTTGTTGAAATCAGTCTGATATGACTTTTTTAGAATTTCTTATTTTGCAATATAAAATGGCAACACTTGAAATTTTAATAATCTGCACTTATTACAACTAGACTGTAGCTCTTGTTGTTAATAATGTTATAGAACTAAAATGGCAGTAAAACATATTTTAAATATTTTATTTGTTTCCCCATCACCTCTTGTGGTTTTGTTTCATATATCTTCCTTGAAAATACTGAGTCAAATGTGTAAAAAAGAGGGATGTGCATGTTCTATGAAAGTGAGATTTGGTACTGAAAAACAGAGATTGAGTAGTATGGAATACTCTAAACCTTGAGGTTTGTTGAAGCTGTCTTTCTTGGCAGACCAGTATTTACTGATATGATATAGCTACCTTATGCAAAAGGGTCATGAACCTATATTCTAGTCTGAATGAACACAGCAGGGTTTAAACATGCATATAAATCATAATGACTAAATATCAGTGACTAAACTGTGCCTGTGAAATATATGCACATATGTAAAAAAGCAATTGTGATGAAGCCATGCATATGCATGAATAAGATGAATAATTGCATGTGCAGGCTACCACCAATGCGTGAAATTATCTGTTTTGCAAGTGTAAATTAGTGTTTTGCAAGCCGATTTACCTGTTTGCTGTCCTTATATTTGTTGCGTTCAAGTTAACTGACTGAATTTGTGTCTTAGGATACAAACAAAAGAATGAAAGGAAAAAAACAAATTTTAATCTTAAGAAAAAAAATTAAACTAATTGTCATTCTTATACTAGAAATGTAATATTCATGTCACTGAATTTCTGCAAGACTTACTTACAAGATATAATAAAATCATATGATCTTAGTGCTATCTGGCAGAATAGCCAATGCTTCAGAACATATGCATGAAGATTGATGCAGTTGGTTGCACAGTTCAAATAACTAAAAATTGCAATAGGAACATGACTGTCATTTTAATGCTAAATTTTAAAAATATGCTTCATATGGAATAAAGAGAACTCAAAATAATTAAGATGTTTGAGATAAAAAAATCCATGAAAACTAAAAAACAAAGTCAGATATAAAACCTATTTGTCTTCAAAATGCTATACAAATGCAAAATATTTTATAATCCCTAAATCTGCTTTGTATTGACGCCACTATTTATCTATGACATGTAAGTCACTTATAGCAATCAAACAGTTAAATTCCATTCTCCACAGCATTACAGGAGCTGGTATTTCCAGACTGGAACAAAATACTGATTTCTAGTTTCATTCACCCTTCTTGGTGAGATAGTAATGCATTAATGATACTACCTGATCTGCAAGTAATTATATGTTACTATTCTGAGGATCGCGGCACTACCATTTAAAGTTTTCCTAGTGCTCTTTGAAACTATTATAAACTGTGTAACTAATTTTCTTTATATGTAGCTGTTAGAGTACTCCTCAGAAGACAACACAAATTAAAGCAAGCTACAAATATAAATAATAAGTTGGAAATAAATGGCGCTCACCTTGTGTTCTTCCTGTTGAAGACATGGCAGTATTTCCACTTGCAAATCCTCATTCGATACATTCAGGACAATGAATTAATTGAAGTTGAGACTGTCTCTTGTTTACTTCTGTTACAGACTCTTGAACTCCTACCTGCTGAAAATACCAACAAAGATTTATGTCAAGGGGTCTTTGATATCCTCTCTGAAGGTTCAGACACAAAATATCTGAAGCAGCTTCCCCCCTTCCCTGAAAATGGAATTAAGCAGCATAAGGAGCAATGCTCAGTTACCAGTACCAAGCAATAAAAGAAACTTTTTTTATTTGCTCAAATTTCTACAAAAACAGACCCTTGAGCAAACTGTTATGGACCTGTCTCTTAAGGAATGTAATACAAATTCCAAATTTTTCCCTTGCCAGTCTTGCCAGTGCTTCACAACTTTCCCCACTGCTTTTTACAGCACTCTGTATTTTCCCTGAGCCTATGTAGACAACAGTTTTGGAGACAATTTAGCAGAGGCCATCTATGAAAATGACAGTGCTGAATACAAAAAGGGGAGGCCTTAACCCTTCTGCATGAAACTCATTCAAGGTAGAAGTATTCAGCCCTGAAATCTTCTGTAGGCCAAGGGCTCATTCCCCATGTGTTTGGAAAGTCCAAATCAATTAAGAAGATGAATTTTAAGGGGATGAAAGGAAGCAATTTCTTTCTGTAGCAGAGACAAAGAGAAGTTGGAGCCAAATTTCTACATTCTACTATAGCCAGATTTCTACAAATCTAGTAGGGGCGTCTAAAATGCTGGTAATGATTTGTAAACCATTTCCATTGCTCATAGCTTCTCCAGTAGTTAATGTGTATCCAACAATTGTGAAAGTGCCAAAGACAAACCAGGCAAACTACATGAAAAGATAGACATCGAAAGCTACATGAAAAGCTCTGGGGATGGCATGTTCGTGCTTTGTCTCATTGAGATGGACCTTTTACCTAGCCCTGGCACTGACTGAGTCTTCCTTGTATGTTTTCTTAAATAATCCAAGTATTGCTGTTTGCTACCTAAAGCCAGAAGTGGTTCTTACAAAACCCCTTAATCTCCTCACTTTAAAGCTTAGAGAAATACACTGCAGAAAACATTTGCCTTTATAAGCCTTGGTTGGGTATTGCCAAAATTATCACTGGGAAATTCAGAGCACTGATGGACCATCTGGCACTATTCAGACATTCAGTGTTGATATGGCATTCAAGGGAAAGTGTTTCCATTTGTAATAACTAACAAGTCTATGCCTTCCCTCCCCTTCCTTCAAATTGCCAGTTGCTAACTCTCTAGACCCACAGAGTACTCTTTTAAACCTACTTATTGCTTTACTGTCTGTTTAATAATAAAGTAAAATTGACCACACTCAACCTATAAAATAAAATATAAAGTAAATCTCTGCTTCACTAGTGTGACATTAAAGAATTAGTTTGCTTATGGTTTATTTTTATCATGCTTTTGATTTGTTGGCCTAGAAAATAATTAATTGATAACAGTATCTTGTTTGCTGAAAAGTATAGAATAAAGAAGCCCACAAAAATGATGATAGCCTCTTATTACCATTCTGTTTAGTTTAATGAAAAGGCCTGCATCAAACGGTCTAACCCCAGAGGATTTTCTAAAGTAGGATTTATGCTTTTCTACTTTAGTCTCCTTTTTTCCCCTGAAGCTAAAAAGGTTTTGGATGTTTTGGGGTCTGCTGTTGTTTCACTTGTATGATGTATATTATACCTTTGAATGACCTCAGCATTGTCAAGGTTTCACAAATCTTGATTTGAGCTAACTCAGCCACAAAAGTATCTGAAACAATAAGTTTTTAAGATTGTAACAAATGTTACGTCTAATGAACACAGTGCACATGTAATGATGCACTGAATAAGTATGAAGCCTCAAAAAATTATTTGTGTTGGTATTGTAAAAGGAATGCAATTTTTCTTGTTGAAATACCATTTTTCAGTTACTGCATGACTGATGTGGTAATTATTCCCTACACCTGGGATTTAAATCCAATCCTACAAGCCCATTTTCTGTTTGCAAGCTGTCAGACTGATGCATAGTCTTTGTTCTTATCTGGCAATAGTCGAGGAATCGGTAATTCAGAAACAACAAAGCCACTGATGGGTCATCATGTAATCTGCACTGAAAATTGCAATCTGTAATGAGATTGGAAACACAGATGAGGAGACTAAAACTGATTACCTACCATATCCAAAATTTTCAATTTTATTGCACAAATATGATCAAACTATCTCATAAATTTAGGGATTAGTTGAGAAAGAGTAAAGATTACTTTTAAATTAGGGGAAAAGGACCTAAGTTATTTAAATGTAAATTATTCATTTTACAGCAATATAATTCACCTCCAAGGTGATTCACATCTTCACATTATTTTATTTTCCATTTCAGAATATGGTATATCTTGTTGATTAATCATGACTGGTGTAAGATACTTTGTTCCCTTAAAACAAATATAAGTTCAATAATGAAAAGAAATTCTGGTCAGCCAAATTTTATGGTATAAGCTGAGAAGGCATGAGCTGATTCTCGACAAAGTAACCAAAAATAAACTTCACATATGTTAAAAGTATAAGTTTTATTGATGTTCCTGACTTCTTTAGCCCCCTGACAGCAACTTACAGGTAGGTGTTGCACTGTTGTTCTCAACTCAATACCATAAATCAATATTTTCTGCACTGATTAAGTTATGACTGCTATGATGAACAGAAATAAATTATCATAGATATTTTCAACAGGTTTTGGAGAAAGCACTCCTGAAAAAGTGAAAAAACTTTTCCAGTTATTCAGGACATTGACTGATACATTGTTTTCTTCAAACTTTGAAGAACTTTGGTCGTTTTCTAATATAAGTATATTTTCCTTTTTTCTAAATGTAATCTTTGGCTCCAGAAGGTACTCTAAATTCTCCACTAGTGTTCAACATGTACAATTCTAGAAAATCTAGAAAAGATAGATCTGTCCAAGTAAAGAGAAGCAAATATTTTATTTTTGTAACAGCATTGGATAATCAGTCCAGGAAATAGTTTAGAGGAACAAGAGTCATTCAGAATACCTATTTACTCAGTATATGACATGCATAGTCCATAACAACTGTTTAATTTACTTTGTTCATGTATGCATTTTCAGTCATGATCTGAAACTTATTTCAGTTTTATTTTTTTCCATTATTTTGTTTCTTTATTCGCCTTTGTCTTTATTGCATTAAGTTAATAGCCAGAAATTGCCTTTGGAATATATTTTTCAGCAGCCAGAGTTCTTTAATAGAGGTCTGCATGACTTTGCATGAGAATGGTTGTAGATTCTAGTCTGTTCCTTGACCATAATTAGATGCTCCAAACACATCTAGTCATAAGAGTCCTTAAAGGATTTAGGCATAAAGCTATTTGGCTCATAAGCCTCTAACTACTTTGGAAGATGCCAAGACCAGTTGAGCTCTGGTGGCCATATATTCTGGCAGGGGATAAGGAGACCATAGATCAGGTTTCAATTTTCTTCAGGTTTCCTTTCATGTGAGCCCTTGGCCTTCCTGTCTTCTCAAGCTGTAAAATAAATCCAAGGGTATGAGGTATATAGAAATCAGGTGAGGAATTAAATTATTATAATAAATCATTGAACTGTTGGAAAAATACATCCAGAATAATTGTTTGTATGCTTCCTGCCAAATGGGAACTTTTGGAGTCAGTTATTTTTGCCTGCTTTTATGTCAAGGACTAAAATGACATACTACCCTAATTCATTCTAGTTCTTTAAATTAATCCAGAAATTCTTAGTGTAATAGAAAATATGATAGCAGTTTGTAAATCTGAATGTTATGATGAGTAGCTACCTTTTGTCCTTTAAGTCTGCACTCCTGATATTCACTGGCAGACGATACATAACAGTGGTCATCCTTGAAGTGCAGAATTAATAAACTTTATCTGTAAAGTCATTGGTCCCATAATCTCCATGCTATCCAGAGGCTGATTTGAGGAGTGTAGCACTTGGCTGATGTGTGTACAGTGTTCCCAGTAATGAGTTTACAGAAATATTCCAACAATTGCCTATGCATAGAAAAAGTAATATAATAAATGTACTTTATCTGAATAGGTAGAGTGTATGTGATTACAGATTAGAGTAAACTAATCAGATAATTTCTATGCTGAGATATATTGACCTTATGTTAATGCATCCAAAATATCAAAGGGGCAGGTAGAAATTAGAATATACTCTGCAGATATTCTGAGACTGATGAAGTACCCAGTAGACAGAACTGCCATAATGCCAAAATAACACTAAAAATTTAGTTTATATTTACAAACTAAATCAATCTACCAAATGAAAGACCCATAGAAAACACAATTAAAATGAATGTGCAATTCATACAAGTAAAACAAAGAATTGAAAAATTCCATTAACATATCAGCTGTTGTTATTTTATAATTTTGTTTGTAATTAATTAATTACTGTTCTTGATGAAAGAGTGATTAAAGGTCTTCTAAACGACTATGTCTTAATTAACACTTGTTTATCCTTGTGCTACAATTCTGCATATTAGGAATTATTATTTCCAGTAACCATAAGTATTTTTAGCTGAAAACTGCAGAAATAAAGAAGAAAATTTGATGTCAAAAGAGGGAAAAATGTTGAGACAAATTAATACTGATCTAAAAAGTTATGGATGCTATGTAAAACAAAATATTTTATAGATACTGGAGATCAACTGAGAACACAATGAAAACTCAGTGGCAGGAAGAAGGAATAAAACATACTAAATTAAAAATATTTCTATCTACTAAATGCTGTAAGCATATAAATGAAATTTAGATATAAATAGAATAAAGCAGTAACCTATACATTCTTAACTGCTTCAGAAAATCAAGGTGATTTTATTTTGTGTCCATCATGTAGAACACAGAAACACACTATTTTTCTTTCAAAGGCATTTTCTGAACTTGAGCTATCAGGTTTTGAAAATTATTTTTGTTACCCCCAGACTTCCATTACATGTTGATGTGTACCATTACTTACAAACAGTTAAAGTGGGATAGGATATATATCAATCATTTTCTATGTAGGTATTAGTGCTGGACTTAGCTGTGTTAGGTTTACTGTTGGTCTCAATCTTAAGGATTTTTTCTTCCTAAATAATTCTATGAACCTATGAAAAGTTTTACAATCACTTGCTTTAGTGTCTGTAAATTCCACCACAAACAATGTCCTGAAATACTGAGTCCTTTCAGGACCATATATGCTGTGCAATTACTCTCAGTGCTGCTTTTTTTTTTTTTCCTTCACCACAGAAACATATACTGGGTAGACTGAGTAGTCTGTTTTGTCTCATAGTATTTTGTTTCGTTTGTCCCCTGCCCAGCATTTTCATTACCCATTCCAAAGATTTCATATGCTTGCCAAAATTCTTAGCACATCTCTGGTATGGCAAAACAATTCAAATTCTTATACACATCTGTTGTTTGCACATCTTATGATTGCCACTTAAGCCTAAAGACCAAATACAGTCAGTATGCAATCAGATTTGATGCTTAAGATTCTCTGTCATCAATGTAAACAATGCAAAATTAAAGGCACAACAAATACGAAGGGAAAATTTTACGTATCTGTACTTATAATTCAGGAAGATAAGAAATGAGATGAAAAGAAATGCAGATGTTTCCATCCAAAGAAAATTAATTGTAGATCAAGAGAAAAAAATATCTGACTTTTACTGAAGGGAGAAATATTAAGTGACATTGTCAAGAACAGAGAGTAAGATCTTAAAGTCACATTTATTTTCAGACATTAATCCACTTTTTAAAAAACTCTTCAAATCTTACTTCTGTATTTTAAAGACTACTGAAGGATTGATCCCACCACAGACTTCTGTTTTGAAAAGATGTGCTTAATGGTGTTTGATGCAAAATAAAAAAGACATTTTACTTTTTATACCTCTTCCACTAAATGTCCATGAAAGTCTTTTTTTCACAGTCTTTCACAGACACTAAAATGTCTAGTTTGGTAACAGTGTTAAAATCCAATAAATAGGTTTATATATAAACACATGCCAATTTATTTTTAAAATTGGAAGGAGAAAAGATTAAAATAAGTTTCAGCAGTCACTGATTATAATTTAGCATTCAAATGATAATAGTACATGCTTTCATGTCCAATAAAATTTTGTAGATTGTTCAAGATTTATCCATATTTCAAATCTACCACATATCAGAATTAAACTTTTTGCTTTGAAAGAGGATGTCTTGCAATGTTTCAGGGGTCATGGACAACCAGCCATTAACAACTAAAGTTGTTTTTCTCCTGAAGAAATGTGAATAATCCCAAACAAAATTTTATAATTTAGTGTCTTCCTGCAGAAAAAAACCCCAGCAAACAGTGGTCTGGATGTTGTCCTTGTCATTTCAACCATGTAAACACTTCTTTATTCCAGAATATCTGCTATTGAAAATATGACCCAGACAAAAACATCAAACATTTTTTATTTTTTCTAGAATATTTGGCACACTTTTATATGTTTATGATTTTTAATATAATATTGTTACAAAGCAGCAAGTATTAATTTTTAAGAGGCAGCTCTGTTTTGATATAATTTGTCAGAGAACTACTGTGGCTAGAAGGACTAGAGACAACAACTTGTCAGTATTGCACTGAGAAACTTCGGAGAGAAAGGAAAAAAGCAGAGTTCAGAAAGGACATTTTAGCTATTTGTTTTACAAGCATAAAGAAGGATTTTTCAATCCAAAAACACATTGCAGAAATAGGGAAGGGAGTTGATTATTTTGTCACTCAGTAATGTAATGCTATAATTTTATTTTTCATTATTAAAAGAGAAAGTCATATTTTTGGAATTAATTAGTGAATCTAGCCTTCATTTTACAGAAAGAAAAAAATCAGTTACATAACAAAAAAAAAAAAAAAAAAAGAAAAGAGAAAAAACTGCCAGTCTCCGTATACTAAGAAGACCTTTAAATAACTTATTGGGAATTTTATTAAGAAATACATACTTCTTGCAATTTGTCACAGAAATGTTACCTACAATGACAACAAGACATACCCCTCTCCACAGCAAGCTTCATTTCACTATCAAAGAATAACAATGCCTGCAAGGTATGAACAGAACATTCCTTCCATTTTTCAACTCTGTCACACTCTTTTATGTTTTTTTCATAATGGCAACTGTCTTGCTTGATGTATCATATAGGTGTTCTTACCTGCTTGTTGTCATTCAGCTGCTAAACGAGAAGAATGAATATGTATAATTCTTTCAAAATTGCACTATAATGACACAATCTGGCATATTTTATTATACATCCCACTAGACCGTTATTGTTTTGTGCAGTTGGAATTCAAGTTGCACTGTTTGGTTTTTGATAAGTGCTTGCCAGCTTTCCCAATGCAAATGATTAAAAGCAAAGGCAATGGGAAAAGTTTCTAAGTATAGACTTGATAGAGGGGTAAAGGAATGGCAGCATTTCATTCTGCATCACTCATTAAAACATGATGTTATTTTGTTTTAACATACAAGGTTTTTTCTAAACACTTTTTGGTGTCTGAGACAGGAATAGTCTGTCTTACATATGTGGAAAAACAAACATTTCAGGTTTTATTTCTTCTGTTTTCCAGTAATTAATTGTCTACTTTGGTGCCTTGAAAATATATTGTGTTAGTAACTCTGTTTTTTGATGTGGTTTAACACCAACCAGCAACTAAGCACCGGGCAGCTGCTTGCTCTCTCCCCCAGCAGTGGGATTAGAAAGGAAGGAAATGTGAAATATAGAAAATTTATGGGTTGAGATAAAGGCAGTTTAATAGATCGAGAAAAAGTTGCCCATGTAAGCAAAGCAAAGCAAGGAATTTATTCAGTGCTTCCCATGGGCAGGCAGGTGTTCAGCCATCTCCAGGAGAGCAGAGCCCCATCTCATGTAATGGTGACTTGGAAAGACAAATGTCATCACTCCAAACTTCTCCCTCCCCCCTTTTTTCACCTATTTTCTATACTGATCATGATGTCATACATTCTTGGAATATCCCTTTGATCAGTTGAGATCAGCTGTCTTGGATGTGTCTCCTCCAAACTCCCACATACCCCCAACTGCCAGCATGGCAATATGAAAAGCAGAGAAAGCCTCATCTGTGTAAGCCCTGCCCAGCAATAACTAAAAGATCTTGATATTATTTTCACCATGTTCAGAAAAATTTCAAAACATGGACCTTTACTAGTCACTGTGAAGAAAATTAACTCTACGCCAGACAAAACCAATACAGTGATTTTTAGCTTTTTAAAGATTCCTGCTGAAGCCATTACCTTTTTTATCCACCTTTTTTTAACTCCAGTTTTAATCGTTGTAACAGGAAAGTGGAATACTTCATGAGATATTCACAGCAGAAATTTAAAAACAACCCTTATGAAAAAAATCAATAGGGTTTTTTTTACTATTATTATTTGTAATAAGAGTAGCTGTTTTATTTTTTTTTTTAATTTTATTTTTTTTTAAATCCTACACAGATTCTCAAAATGCTAGCTTGATGTACTAGTTTGGTTTGGGATACAGTTAAATTTCTTCATAGTAGTCAGTGTGATGATGTGGTTTGGATTTCTGATGAAAATGCTCTTGGTAAGACACCAATATGTTATTGGTTGCTGAACATTACTTGCACAAGATCAAGGCTTTTTCTACTTCTCATATGGCCCCACCAGTGAATCAGCTGGGTGAGCATAAGGGGATGAGAGGGGATGCAGACAGGAGAGCAAACTCCAACAGCAAAGGAATATTCCAGAACATATGAGATCGCGCTCAGCAATAAAATCCGCGGGAAAGAAGAAGAAAGGGGGCATGCTCAGAGTTACGGTGTTTATATTCCTAAGTAATCATTATGCATGATGAATCCTGAATTACTGAATTAATTCCTTGGGGTTTTCTTTGCTTGTAAGCACAGCTTTTTCTTTACCTATTAGACTGTCTCTGAATCCCATTTTTTATCTTTCTCTCTCCTCAATTTATCGTCAAGTTATGATGTAATTAGTTCATGTACTTCTTCTTCCACATCATTAGTCCATTAGAGAATGGCCAAATTTAACTATCTGCTGTGTCCCAATAAATGCCTTCTTGCAATTTAATACTGTGGCTTCTTCTATATGCTCACTTTTTAGCCTTTATAATGTTGTCTGAAATATTTTCACATTAAAAAAAAATCAGAAAAAATTGGTATCTGAAATTCAGATATGTGTCTAGGTCTTTACTTAACTATCTGGAACTGTTTTCTGTCATCTATTAGCTCTTTTATTTAATTGAAAATGCTGAGTGACTGACAAGACCTTTTCTCTCTTCATGAGAGCACTTTAGTTTTTTAGCTTCTTCTTCCATGTAGTAGTACTAGTATTGAAGTCTACCTGTAAGCTCAACAAAAATCAATGAAAAATTTTCCAATTTTTTTATTAGCTCTTCATGGTTCAGTATTTTTTCTATTATTTCAGCGGTAAAAGAAGGGTTTACTAAAAAGAGCATAATGCAATATTTCTTGTAAAAAGAGTGGAGCATTTTCTTGCCCAGCCCCTTTCAATAGCTTCTCAGTAATTCTGAAGTCTTCAGGACTAAATATAATTTATATAGTTC
Organism: Climacteris rufus; assembly: GCA_013398175.1. Lineage (NCBI taxonomy): Eukaryota > Metazoa > Chordata > Aves > Passeriformes > Climacteridae > Climacteris > Climacteris rufus. The sequence continues at coordinate 54,920 of VZRZ01006681.1, read as the reverse complement.
AGCGAATTCATTAACTGATACTTGTAATTCTTTGAAACATGTTGTGCTGAATGGTTGATGTCATGCTTAAAGTGAAATTTTCCAATGGATATTCTACTAGTTAAGAAAATATTGCATAAAAAATCTTAGATTTAAACCCATTAGAGCATTTTACAGAAAACTGAAATAGCATGCAATAAAACAAATTCTGTCAGGTTGTTAATATGAGTGACCAAAAAAAAAAAACCAAAAAACTCTTGTATGTAAAATATTAATGTGCTTAACATAGAGAAATCTTGACTTGTGCCAATTGGTGACATCATTCAGAGTTAAGGGTGATAAAAGACTTTTTTATAAATAATTATTTTATGAAGGCTGAAAAATATAATCCCCCTTCACAAAAGAAGCCTGTAAACCTGTTCCATTGGTACTTCATTGAAATTTGAGATCAAATGGAAACACAAGGTACTTTTTTTGTTTTATCAAGGGCATACATGTCAAAAAACAATTTCCTTTCATCCCCCCACCTTCTTTTGAACCTTGTTGACATAATCACCTGTAAATGCAAACATAGCTGCTCTTTTTCAGCCTATTGTCAAATCAGCAGTTTGTGTAGCACCCTGAAGTGACACAGGTATGATCACACTCAGTCTTTACCTCCCTAGGCTACTCCCCTCCTTTCTTTTGAAGCAAGCCAGCCTCAGCTTCATCACATCACAGCCCTGTGTAATCCATCCCTTGACAAGAAGATTACCTATTAGCTGACCTACAGCTGAAACAAATTCATGTTTAAAATATTAAACATGAATGGAGCAATGCACCAGCAATTTCTGTTGGTTTAAACCAGTTAGGAATAACCACATAAGCCTGTCGTATCAAACAATGTTTTACCTGTAATGTTTGGCTGACTTTTTTTTCCCCACCAGTATGAACCCTAAGTAAGATTTGCAGATCAAGCAAGGAGTTGTGCTGGCTTATTCATAATTTCCTTTACTGTCAGGGTAGTAGATTCATTCTGGCAAACTCAGGTTTAAACTATATCCTTGCCTGAAATTTAATTGCACAAAATTAGTCACAAAAATGCATCTCATCAAAGTGCCCATTATAAATATACACATATTACAAATCTCTCCTCTCTAAAACTACACATTGTTTTTAACAAGTAGAAAATTGTTCTGTTGTTGAAATAGCATAACTTTTTCCAGCCTTATGACTACCTGACAGATTACAGTAACAAAATCATAATATGTTGATATTTTCTGAACGCCATTTCCATTAGAAATCTTGTCAAACAAGGAGTAATTGAGAGCAAATGTTGAGGTTTTCCAGGACTGAACATATTGTAGTTTGTTTCATACCCAGAAGAGGCCATTGGCTCACCGGTAATTGAAATACCAGTGATCCTCATCTGTTTGCTAATCTGCAAACTAAACAGAAGCTTAACCTACTTCTGTTATGTCAGTCTGTTAACGTTTTTCCAGCAATGCAAGCCATGATGTGAACTGGCTGTGATTCACCCATTGGAAAGAGGTTGAGCCAAATGTCATTTTCTGCTTCTGGCAGCAAAGCAGATTTTAATATGCTTAACTTAAGGACAGACTAGAAAAAAAGAAAAAAAATTAAAATTTTCAGGTTTCAGCAGCATGTTACCAAAATAAAATGTACTTTTAATAAAAATTAAAATGTGTGTTGTCCATTGATGCACATGACTCAACACATCCCTCTCCAGGTGCAGGTGGAACCAACATCCTAAGACTTTGGGATGCATATGTGCATTCTGTTACCCCTCCAGGATGTATTATCACTCTTTACAGGGAACAGTTTTCTCTCCTAATGATGCCAGACTATTATCATTATCAGAAAACCGAACAAAATAATTCCTCTAGGCAATGATTCTGGAGATAGTTTTCCAGGGCTGAAGGAAAAGGCATTTCTTTTGAAAACTTATGGCAAGCCAATGGTGCTTATTCCTACTTCTAATAAACACAGCTTCTGAAAGCAGCTCTTGAAAGAAACAAGTTCAACTACTTCACAAAGATGATAATATTGTTTTGTCATTTCTGTAGCCATGTTATCAATATGCGTGTTGCACAACTGTGAACATTCCTACACATATATTCAGTTTCTTTTTCTGTATTTATGATCAGTCTGTTTATCTTTTTAAGCTGTAAAGAATAAATCTTTAAAAATTGTTTGTTCTCCTTATCTGTTATATACTTTAAAAAAAAAAAAAAAAGAGAAAGTAAAAGAAAAAGGGAAGTCCAATTTCAAGTCTGCTCCCTAGTGTTACACTAACACCTGTGTTTGATTTTAGGCAAAGCAACTGTTACTTTTGTGCTTCAGTTGTCTATCCATAAACTGCCAATTGCGTCACACTCACTTCAGCTGTGGGAGATGAGCTGCATTACAAAATATAGGGATTAATCTCTATAGAAAAAATACCACTATAAAAGACACTAATCATAAAAGTAGGGCCAAAATACATTTGACTCAAGGCCTTACCTTTAGATAGAAGTACTACGAAACAATTGTCTGCATACAAACTATGTTGAGACAGAAAAGCAAGCTTATCCATTCACAGACCTCATCCTATGATCCCTCTTAGTATCATCCCTTCATAGCCCAAAACTTGCTAAATTAGTCCCACCACAAAAAAATTCGTTTCATCTAGATAATTAGATTTCATTCATTACAACATTAGTAACTACATTTTAAGCTGTAGTTTAGACAACTCCCTAGATCCACTAGCTGATCATGTTGATCAGGTATTGACTGAAACAGCTAAGAGCACACTGGCTCAGCACAGAGTTGAAGGATAATGTTAAAACTGGAAGTCTGACATAAGTTAATATACAGCTGTAATAAAATAGGTGGTTAACCTGGTCATAATGGAGAAGGAATATTTACTTGCATAACCAATACCTAAAAATAGATTTTTCCAAACCAGTTTAGTCACTGCACTTTCTAAAAGTTTTTTCAATAGATGTATGGATTGGGTTAGTCTTTTTTGAGTGTAGGCATCCTATTTACATAGAAGTGGGATGAGGGTCTGTGATAAATATACAGTGACAGAGATATGTTGCTCTCGAAGTAGGTAATAAATAAATTTCAAGAATATGGTCCTGAGATCAAATATACCATTTTACATTTGTATGTTATGCCTTTACACATACCACAGTAGATAAACTGGGTTCCATGAAAAACAGGGAGAAATAGGAATATCCTGCAGACTGCTAGTTAACCAACTCTTCCAACACACTCCAAAACATAAACATTGTACATTTTGAATAAATTTTCAATATATTCAAATATGTGCTGTATAAAATTATTTAATCCTTTCATAAAGCTTTTTATTAGCTTATATTTTCATAATTATAATTGTATACATAGTAGAATTTTATAATTAATAAACATTTCAGTTTATATTACATATTTATATTTTATTGTAACCTTACCTGAAGTCAAACAAATATATAGTGAAAATCTTTAAAAATATTTAGTGGATCTGAATTTACTGGTTATCTGGTTTTGGTAGCTGAATTTTTCCAAAATAGCTTATGTTTTCTAGGAGCTCAGCTTAGTCCTGAAATATCTTAAATCTCACTGTTTATCCACTAGTGAAGAAATGAATAAAAAATCCATTAACAATCATGTTGACTATCCTAAAAAATCCAATCCTTTCAGCAAAATTTGGCATTTGTGTTATTTTAAACAGAAAGAAATTAATTTTTATTGTCTATAAATATTATGTTTACTGGAATTAAACTTTCCAAGCTATGCCTGTACTAGTATAAACTACATTTTCAAATAGACCTAGTCAAAATTTCTTTTACTGTGAAGGAAATTAGACAGGTAAGGTACACCAAAAGAGCTGAACTTTGTCCTCAAAGAAAATTGGTTTTTCCTTTTCAATTTCATTTCAAAGAGATCTGACAACTCTTGCTTTGAACAAACTTTAACAGCACAATATCCTTTGTGCAAGTTTCCCCCTGTCAGCTTTTTCATTCCAGCAGGAACTTAGAACAAAGTGTATGTTGCCCTTTGAGTTGAGAACTTCATCAGTTGAATGAACACTGATATAGTGCAACGAAATTGAGGGCATACTCTCTGTGAGTCTGAACAGTGTATTCTCTCAATAAATATAACTTCTCTATCTTTTATAAGAATAAACCAACCATCCATCCCTTCTCACATTTTCCCTGTTCTCCTGTGTTTACTGAAAATGAAAAGCCATTTGAAAATCCTTTTGTTTAAAGCTGGGTGGGGTAGCAAACAGTCCTGATTGCAAGCACATTTCTTTCTTTTTCAGTTTTCCTATATAGAGTGACAAGAACAAATCTGAACTTTTTGTCAACGCTTCTGAAATCTATCTATGGCCCAAAAAGTTCTTCTGCTTCTAATTACTCTTCTAAGAATATGCTTAAGGTCAGTGAAAAAAAAAAAGAAAATAATATATTTTAGAAAATATAGAATTATCTTAGAAGTGATTAAAAATAATCGATTCAAGGGATTAATCACATTCATGTGGGAAAATTGTGTAATCCACATCTGACTAAGACCAATGCTGTTGCAAAGTGTTGGACAGCAGCACTTTCTTTCTCAGGAATGTTTATGAAATACTAGATTTGAGAATGCTGTATTTAACATTCGTGCATAGTTAACACACTGTGACATCTTTAAGCGAGACAAGGGTAGCAATTCTCCAATATCTCTTCCAGCTTTTCTTCTATACACTAATCTCACTTAACAGAAGCAGGATGTTGTTTGAAAATATTCATTAGTAAAATAGAAGCACACAAAGAAACACTGTTTCTATTATCAGATCCTGAGTGGATCTGCGTTCATGAGAGGTCTCCCAAGAAGCAAAATGCAACAGAACATTACAATAAAATAAGTATAGGAGACTTTTTCATAAAGACTTGGATCTTTGGATGCAACTTTCAAACACAATTTACAAGGCTCGTCAGCTCACTAATTTCAATCACTGGAACACATTGCCAAGAGCTGTTGTGGAATCTCCATCCTTGGACGTTTTAAAAGTCATCTGGATATAGTCTTGGGCATTCTGCTTTAGGCAACCCTGCTTGAGCAGAGAAGCTGGACCAGATGACCTCCAGTGGTTCTTTCAAGCTTCATGCATTCTGTGATTCTGTGACAAAAGTACTACCAACGAAACAAAAAATATAACTTTTAATCTGTTTTCCTTTGTGTCATTTTCTGTACAAATCTAACCCAATGACATTTGCTGTCTTTGCCTTCTATTGCTGAGTTATTTACACATTTTTTCTTGTCTATTAATATTCAACTATGTATGTCAAATAGGTACATAGAGAAAATTTGAGTGTCAAGTGGAAAAGAGTGTACCAAAGACCTACGACCAATATTTTTACAGACTTTTGATTATCATTTTTCTTAAATAATTAAACCAGCTCAAATATTGCATGAGGTCATAGAATCATAGAGTGGCTTAGGTTGGAAGGGACCTTAAAGATCATTCAGTTCCAACTCTGTTGCTGTGAGCATGGACACCTTCCAATAGACCTAAACAGCATCCCTGCCTGTCCTTGCCAACCTGTCTCTTCTGAAAAACTTGTAGCACTTGAATGCAATGTTCCAGTTTCATAACTCTTCCCATCATGAATCTGCAATTACCAGGATGAGAAAACCAGGACATGGAATATAATTTTTCTGTAAGTTCTAAGAACTCTGATTATTCAATTTAAATTGTGTACCTGGTTAAGAATCTATATATTTTAAGACCATGGAAATTCATGTTTATTGATAAGATATTTTTAATACAGAAAGCCAAACTAGCAAAAAAAGAAGAGTCTAAATAGACCCTAATTAAAACCAAAATTAATAATGGTGCAAGATTTGAAGATCTAGCCACTGTAACTGAATGAGTTTTTGACATTGTAAAGCATCTACCCAAGCGTTTTTAGTTTTGTCATAACTGTCAAACTGAAACATGGAATTGGTGTACTGCAATTTCCTGAAACACTTGTGTTTGTCTGAGTGGTATGTGGCCATACACCGATAGCTACGTGTGCATCTTTTTTTGAAAATTCAGGGAGTTTGTGGCTCTGACTGTCCTTGGCAAGAAAGTGCATCTCAAAATCAACATTTTTAATTTTTACTTGGAGTTGTTCTGTCTCAAATTCTGGTTTCAAAGAAGTGAAAGAGTGTTTTCTGTGAGGATCCAATTTCAGTTTCTATTTTCCCTCTAAATTTTCAGAGACATTTAACTTTGGAATTTTATGCTGTGATTGACGCTGTTATCAAACTGTCATTCCTGACAGTTATGTTTACATTAAAAGATACACCTTTGCATCATGGCAGAATTTCTGTGAGATATAATTTAGTATGCTCGTTATGCAATACGGGCAAACTTAAGGGTTCCAATAGTATAAGTGAAACCTCCTTAATCATAGTTGAAGTAGTAGTACCACCATTCCATATAGTCTAATGCAGGATCATTTCAGAGCCTTAATGTGCATTTGCACTTAGAGGCACACATTTGCAAATTTCAGAATTAACACAGAGGCAAGAGGATAAACACCAGCAAATGTAAATTTACCTACATATTTCTTGTAATTTGAAGATTCTCTTAGTCTTGGTGACATATATAATTTATATATTTTTATATGACAAACAATATAATTTCTGTATGATTTTCACTCTTTAGTGGTCCTCCATTTCCTTGTACCCTCACTTCTGCCAACTATTTCCCGCTTTCTGGTTTAAACAGTAAAAGGACACTCCATTGTTCCTAAGACTAAGAATGAAAATCCACTCTGAACCTGTTCCTTTGCTTCTTGGTGTCATTATTCTTTTAGCTCTCTTCTGTGGGGTCAGAGGTCCCATACTCCTCAGCAGACATTTATTCTTTGCTAAAGAAATAGACCAGCATGAACATTTTTTTAATCTTAAGCTTCTTATACACACATATATCCATAATACTGTCTCAATATATTATAACCATGCAAACATTTACATGTTTGTGCCTTATAACCTCTGATTTCTTTAAAGTCTGAACATCTAATGAAGACTGCAGAACAACTACTGGTGATTTGAGAAATTACATAAGGAAGAGTTAATAAAAATTAGTAAAGAAGAGAGTAAAAGAAGAGTGCAATGACAGTTCAAGATAGTATAAAAGGCTAAAAATTGTTTCTGGTGTGTGTGTGTGTTTTGTAGACAGATTCTATGAAGAAGGGAATATTTTACTGAGAGAAAGGAGAAGGATGGATTTCCTTAACTGTATTCACATCTAGGTTTCATTTTGGTACTACATTTATGCAGTGGTCATTTTTTAGCATTTATATAGCTTGCTGTTTCAAGACATCTTGTGGTCAGTCATTGTATTTAACAAGAGCAGAGGTATTTTGTGTTTTGAGTTCTTCCATTACACCTAAAGTTTTGTTTGAAACATTAAACAGTAGAAAATGCAGTCTGAAAATTAACAAAAGCATATGCTTCTTGTTTGTCAAGTGCTTAAAAATGTGTTAGATGACAATAAGAAAATAGAAAAACCTGAGATACTTCCCTGAAAGTTTGGTACTAACACAAGACAAAAAGGTGGTACGATTTAAAGTGTTATAAAACCACAGAGTATATTTAAATTCATTTAAATTCATTCTTAGCTGCAATTTATTAATAAGTTTCATTAAAAGACAGACAGTAATAAAGATACAGTAATTTATCTGTTTCCCAGCCAAAGTAAAAATAAATTATCTGGTGTTTTCTTTCTGGATTATATTACTGACGCTAAAGCAATTTTATTTTAATTTAGATGTTGTGTATTCTACTTATAGTTGCATTTATGTTCTATACATTCTATTTACATTATTTATGTTATATTTACATTCTGTCATAATTTGATCCTGTGGAACACTAATTGTATTATTAATAAAGATGTTTTATTTCTCCTCCATTACATACTATATATTCCTCTGTGGATTTTGAAAAGAAGTGCTAACATCTTAAAGAAAGTGGAAGACAATATCAATAGAACATATATTTTAAAACTATTATTATTTGTATTTTATTGAAATTGTAAATATTGCCTGTGTTAAAACAAAAGTAATTTCTGACATTGAAGTATATACAGACTCATCATGTTTTACAGCAAACCCCATTCATGGGAACAAGAAGAGTTAGAAGAGTAAGAAGGATAAGATTTGGCCTTTTTGCTTCTTCAAATCTAAGATATCTCAATGACTTTCATCTTATTCTCTACATACAGAAGCCATGGGCTTAGTTATACTTGAGAAAATATATGGAAGAACATCTTGAATTCTTCCAGAACCTTTCACTTCAGCATCGTTGTAAGGTCCTGGAGAAATTTATGGATTAAAAAAAAAAA
>VZRZ01006681.1:0-39245 GCA_013398175.1 Climacteris rufus | reverse complement strand
CCCTCCTTCCTTCTCTCCTTCCTTCTCTCCTTCCCTCCTTCCCTCCTTCCTCCTTCCCTCCTTCCTCCCTCCCTTCCTCTTGGATGTAGCTGATACATGTGCACTAAACTCTTAGAAAGTTTTGCTGTCTCCTCTCACAGTCCTTTTCCATTAATAAAGGTGAGTTTCTGGACCAAAGAAGTGATGAGACATAGTTCTTTTTTTTCTGTAAACAATGGTGTGACACTCAAATCTGTGGTTTTTGATCCAAGCTTTAAGAAAAAGAAAAATTGCTAACCTGGCCTTGAGAAAGAACTATTTTAAGCATACTGATCATGTGTCTTCATCAGCACCAATTGGGCAGCTTTTATGTGATCTGGTATACTTTGCTTGTTATGCCATGAGTTAGACTACATAAATTTGATTCTGAGACGGTTTTATTGTAATTTGATATATTCACTATCTAACTCAAACTGTCTGATTGGAACATGGTTTTGACTTCTCCTAAAGTTCTAAAAGATTGTGTTTTCGTTTAGTAAGATGACAATTTTTCAAAAGGCCGTATATAGTTATATAGCTGCAATTAACTTTTTAAAAAGTTGTTGTGTCTATGAGTAACAGGCAGTTGGCCTAGCTTTGCAAGGTGAAGTTGTTCTACAAATCTTTCCTCTTGTTCTGCTACAAATATAGAAAGGGCTCAAGCATTTTGTTAACACCTGCACACAGCATTGATAATGTTAATGATGTTTATGTTGCAGCAGTGATTAGGCCTTTTGACTGAAATTTGCAATCTGGAGAGAGAAATCATCTGTCTTGACTTTTACAGAGGTATCTCAGGAGCTGTTGACAGGGCAGATGAATTGCTGAAGCAGCAACAGCTGCTGCTAGGTCCCCACTGTGGTCACCCTATATGAATGGTGAGAGGTCACTGTCAGAGACACAATACTGCAGTGATGAGACTCTTGGTCTAAACCACCTCTACCTCTTCTTTCATCCTAAGTAGTGCAAGTCACTAAACTTTCAATTCTAAGTAAAGCAATAAGCAAAATTCTTCAGACCTTCAACTCTAGGCTTCTACCGTGATTACTGTAACTCGGCACCACCACCTACTGTCTCATATAGCTGTGCCATGCAGCAGCCGAATGCTCCTCTGCAGGTAAATAAATCTTTACATTGTTAAAGGCCAGGAGATCCAGCTGGTGGAAGAGCAGTGAGATACAGGCTGATGATCTGACCTGCATGAGATATCAAAAGATACAAGTATTAATAGGTTTTATTTTCTTGTATATGCCACATAAAGACTTTATGTAACAGTAAATAATATCACAGAATCACAGAATCATTTACGTTGGGAAGACATCTTTAGATCAATGAGTCCAACCTTTGACTAAATACCACCATAGCACTAAGTGCTACATCCAGTGGTTTCTTGAACACCTCCAGGGATGGGGACTCTACCTCCAAAGAATCACAGAATAATTTACGTTTTAAAGCTCTTCTGTTATCAACATATAAGCCACATGTCATTTTAGGTATCTCTTCTATCTGAGAGAACAACGTAGTCTTACGTAGTTCTCTTTTGAGAACTATATAAGTAGAAAGGAATAATATGGAAAGGTATAAAGGAATTGCTGATTTTAGTAACAGATCTGAGATTCCTCTGTCTGCAATATGACTGTAGGATCAAGTACTGTCTTATACTGAAGTAGTGCATAGGGGAGGAACTTTGTATTTCTGGAAAAAAATACACTGATTTGTTACTCTTTGACAGCAATACATTAAGTACCTTCCTTGTAAGATAATCCTTCTGCATCTTCCTCTGGAGTTATAAATGTTGTCATTCCTGGAATCATGTCTGCCATAATGTTGTTTATTTACAGAAGTGGTGACTCTCATAAGCACCAGAGAAAACTCAGGTGAGAGACCTCAGTCATGTATCTACATTCTCTGAAACGAAATTTCAGAGAAACTGAGCATAGAGAGAGTTTCGTTTAGCCCAACTAAACTTTCATGAACTTTCTACCCTGTCAAACCAGCAACCAGTAACACAGTGGGGAAATATATGCATGACCTTACATCCGATTCTGCAAGAAGCATAAGATATCTTGCACAAGAATAGATCATCGTAACACACTTACTTCTTTGTGTATAATTTGTATGCTTTTAGCTTTGACCCTGGTTGTTTTTTTTTTTTTTTTTTACTTTTACTTAAGCATTTCTTCTCCCTCCATGGTGATTATACAACTAGCATATTATTTATAAAAAGCAGCCATAACTGTTATGGGGCAAACAGACTACATTATTTTAGTCTCCTTTGGTATTAAACAGCTCTCAGATCATTCAATTGTCATTTATTACAAACTCCTTTCTTAATTGTGAGGAACCATGTTGCTACATGACATTCCAGATGATGCTTCACTACATTGAATATTATCTTGGACACCTTTCTGGAATGCTAGTAGCTAACATATAATCTCCATGTCGTTCAAAAGTTCACTTTCATTTTATTCAAAATAAAGCCATTTCAATTTGCCCTACTGCCTCAAGGTCATGATTTATTAATGTTCTTTAAATAAGTATTTTTAGAGACAAATTAATATAGAATTTTGGTGCAGATTTGTTTGAAGTTCATTAACATACAAGAATAAGCATAATTACTTTTATTTATTAATTTCTGAAATTTAACTTATTTGTCCTGACTATATCCTTTCCTTGAATGGGTAGCTACACTACCTCTACTTTAATAAATGTAAATGAAGTGTGAACAAATTTTCTCCTTTCAATCATCTATTTTCATTAAAAATATGCATATATTATGACAGCATTGTAAGTGTTTCTCAAAGTTATTGTTTTACAAATCTGTAACGTGTTTAGGCTGACTTGATTTCTACTGTTACTTCAAGCCAGTAAGTTCTTGGCTCAAGCCAGCATCTTGCCAAGGTGATGATGTAAACTAAACTCAAGAATTCTGTACTGACTGGTCAGCTAGGCTGAAAAGACTTCTCAAATAATCCCACAGGGAGTTCTCAAAAGGAAAATGCATTTTGCATTATTTTTCTCCTTTTATTTACCTTCTACTTACATTTTAACTGTAACCCAGTTTGGTTTCTTCTGTGCAGTCTACATAACAAAATCAAATACTAAAGCAGTATTTCTCAGATGACTGCATGAAAACTTAAATAATCATGTAGTACCAATGGCTTTACACAAGTGCAGTCATCAGTCCTAACTGTAGTGCCTCCAGGTATAATTTCTGGTTTACTGGCATCCAGTGCAAGACATTTGATAAAATCAGGCTTTTAAGTGTATATAATTGCTTGAGTTACTCAGAGCCAAGGCCAAGGCAAACTTGTCTGAACTCCAGCATCAGGCACAGATGCCTACAATATTGTCAAAGATAACCTTGCTTAGGATCTCCTGTACTCTGAAGTATCATTAAGAACTTCTTATTTAATCTGGAGAATTTATCCATAAACCAAAAATTATTCCAGTGTAAGTAATGCTGCATCATCAACTAGGATCAGAAAAGCTGGTGCAGACTGTGAAAAAGGACATCCAGGTGTCAGGAGTGTCTAACTGCTTAGGAGATAATGTAGTTTTGTGCTTTTTGACCAGAAAATTAATTAGTTTTAATACAGCTAACTGGGTGTATCAAAAAATCTTTCAGCTGAACTTGACAATCTTTCACATCTAAACATGTTTGAACTTCAAAAATTAGTTCCCAGTGTGCATAGATACATTTATTGAGCATCTCTGAAGAAAAAGACTTGAGTGTGTTGGTGGATGAGAAGCTGCACATAAGCTGGCAATATGCACTTGTCAGCCCAGAAAGTCAACCATGTTCTGGGCTGCATCCAAAGCAGTGTAGCCGGCAGAGAGAGGGAGGGAATCCTGCTCCCCTGCTCTACTCTCATGACACTCCACTGGAGAACTGCATCCAGGTCTGGGGTCCCCAGCAAAAGAACATGGAGTGAGTTCAGAGGAGGGCCACAGAGATGATTGGAGAGCTGGAACACCTCTCCTTTGGAACCAGGCTTAGTGAGTTGGGGTTGTTCAGCCTGGAGAATAGAAAGCTTCACCTTATAGCAGCCTTTCAGTACCTAAAATGGGCTACAAGAGAGAGGGAGAGGGACTTTTCACAAGGCTAATATAGGACAAGGGGGAAAGGCCTTAAGATGAAAGAGGGTAGATTTAGATTAGATGTTAGGAAAGTTCTTTAGTGTGAGGGTGGTGAGGTGCTGGAACAGGTTGCCCAAAGAAGCTGTGGATGCCCCATCCCCAGGGGTTTTCAAGACCCGTTTGGATGGGGCTCTGAGCAACACGGTCTACTGGAAAGTGAAAGGGGGCAGGGAGGCAGGGGGCTTGGAACTGTGTGATCTTTAAGGTGCCTTCCAACTCAAACCATTCAATGATTCAAACACCCAGCTGTCATGATGGTCTGAGATTCCAGACAGAACTGAGTTTAGGGAATACAATAATTTATTTTCATTATGGTAATTTTGTTTCCAAATTCCTTTTGCACGCTGCTGCTTCTTTTTTAGGTCATTATAAGAATGTTTTACAAAGTTTCTATCTGCAGTGAGGGTATTCACTTACCCTGAAGTACAATAACTGTAAGAACTGAATAAACAATTTCTATGACACCAATTATTTCCACAAAACCTGTACACCTTATTGCAATGTAGATAAAGGGGCAGCGTCTTTTACAGAATTTGGATAAAAGGTTTTGGGTAAAGACTGATTTTCGTATTTTGAGGAACACTGTCTTACACTCTTCATGAAAAAATCATTTTGGATTTCAAAAACCTGCTGGGAAATTACAAAAATGCTTTAGAAACAGTAAGATTTAATCTCATTAACTCAAAACCCTGAAGATATATGGATTCTGTTTTTAACATGTCAAAATGCAGTATGACCACTATTTTTTTGGCAAACGCCTACACAGATGCAGAATTCGGTGCCTCTGATGGAATCAATGCGATTCTAAAGCACTAAACGGGATTAGAAGAGAATATTTGAGAGAAAAAAATAGTCTCATATTCATGAGGGTTTTTTTCTCAGTTTTGGTTCCAAGCAAAATGAGGATTGTAGATAGTCACTAAATTAATTCTCTTTATATTAGGGTTTAATTAATCCAGAATGACAGTTGAGTCCGCTTTCTTAGTGTTCCGTTGTAAATCATGTGCAAAGCTTCAGTTAACTTGAATTTAGATGCATTTATGCACTGCAAAAATGAAAACATTAATCCAGAATTATCACTATGAAATAAATGTAATTCTATTACATTCCATGCCAAAAGCCTCCATGTGCAAGACTTTAAAAATTGAAGGATAATTTTTAAATCAATCTTTCTAATTATGAAAAAATACCACATTTAACCTTCACAGAGAAAATATACTATAAATTATGCACAATTTTATTAATGATTAATATGCTGATTTTGGTTACTTCTGATGTGTTGAGGTATATTCATCCTGCAGCCTTTGTCTATTTTTTACATGCTTAATAATAAAAAAAAAATAATAATTACAATCATGTTTGTGTTTTTGGCCAGCCAATGGCATGCAAATTATCCTGATTTCCTTTGAATTTTTTGAAATTCCACAGCTGAGGTGTTTAGAAGAAAAATTTTTTTAAATGTGGATTATTTGAAAATTGCTCAAAATATATTATTCATATTGTGCAGTTCATGAACTGAATTATATCACAGTGTTTGTATACCTTGAGCATATGAATCATTTCAGAGTGGAGAAAAAGGAACAACAGAAGGGATGCCCTTTGTCAGGAAATATTCAAAAAAACATTTATACTAATTTTTACGAAGTTTGTGAAGTTTTGACCCTCTGAAAAAATTCTCCATAGTATCAGTGTTCTCTGAAACAATAAATACTCTGGTTCAGAATTACAATCAAACCAAATAACAGAATTAATTGTGTTATTTACCGAGCTTTGGTTTCTTGTAGTAAAGGCCTGATATTTTAACAACTCCCTACAAACCTTGAGCATTTCTGCTTAGTACTTTAACATGAGAGATTGTGTTGTGCTACTTTTGCTTCTGTTTTTCCTTTAAATATTATGTATCTCTAGCACAAGGTCATCCAAAACATTGTATCAGCTGCAGTTTTCACCCCTCTCTTCAACCCCTTCCCTCAGAAACTGTTCTTTAAATATGTACAATAGCAGCTCCTTGAACAGTTATCACACACTAGTTGTTATACAATTATTAAACATTAAACCCCACCATATTTAGCTGAAAGTTTTTTAAAATCCTGGCTGGTAAAGGCCTATAGACAGTCTTTGTGGGATCCATAGAAAAGGGAAACTAAATGCTTAGAAATAGATGCAGGGGCTTGGCCTGGTAGAGTTGTACATACGGATAAAATCTTCTGTAGACAATTGCTTCCTGAGGAGAGGTGTGAGGTAAATAATTTATTAATTCAAGGAGATTTTCTTTATGTAGATATTCTTGAAGAACCAGCTGGACAATACATTGAAGTGTTTTATTTAACTATTATTCATGATAGTAAGGCATAATTTTGATTTATTCATAGATAAACACTACTTCATGGGCCACAGGTATGCACAAAATTTACTTTTCTAAACACTGAAAATGAAAGCAGATCCATAATTTCAGTAATTATTGTTAACAAGGACCAGCTTTATCAATCAGTAATGTAGTTCAAAAGAAATAAAAGAAATCCAGAATAGCTGTCTTAAGGTGTTCTGCCTCTGTCAATATGAATATGGAACAGAGTTAATAATAAACAAAGGGATTTCACATATGTATTGCATACATAATTTTGTGCTCTTTAATGATCAAGATAAGTAGATATATTAATTTAGTTTCCTTCTTGTCTATGTTTCTGCAGGAAAAATATTTCAGTATTATGTGTGTGTAGAAAATGTATGAACTGCAGAGAGAAATTTTCTGTCAAAGATCTCTTCTATTGAACCTAAAAAGTAACAGTAAACAGGTACCCGTTTGTATTAGAAGAACAGAACAAAATTTCATTATAAAACAAACCGCTCCAGTTGCTGGAGATTAATGGGGTGCTTTTCCCCTGGCTTGCTGTGTCTTGTAATATATATGTCTCTGCATGCTTATTAAGGAGGGATGAGGGACTACATGCACACAGAGAGTGCATTGCACTGCTTTAAATTGCTCATCACTGCCTTGCTGAAGAGAGTTATGACATTATGGTATGTTAGGAGCAAAGCTGAAATCCATGGCCATTTAAGTCACTGTCAAGGTTTTAAACTGTGATTCAGCAAAAGCAGTTAATTTGCTTGCCAAAAATGTAAGATAGAACATCCTATACCATTTTTTGCCATGCTCTGGAGAGTCCTGGAAAAGGAAGCTGCTTTCCATCGTGATGTATAAAACTAACACTTTTAAGTGAGTGAAAAACAAGTACATTTTAATATTATGTGCTCAAAATGATCCCTAATGAGACAAAACATTATTTATCCTAATGAAATTTTTAGCATATTATATTTCTCTTTTAAAACTGTGTTAAAATATTCCTTATCACATGCATTCTTCAATTATTAATCTTACTGTCCTTATTTCTCTCAAACTGTGTTTTCTATAGATAGTAAGAATTAGGGTTATTTCCCTCTTATTAAACTTTTTCAAGAAAGCCTACACACAAGATCAGATTACAAAGTCAGATGCACATTTTTCTGTTTTTACCCTTTTCTTCAGTGGAGATCCATGCCACAGAGATAAGAGAAAGCTTATGCTTGTCAGGTCCCAAGCTTTTTCTCAACTGTACTCTTGTCTAATAGACAAGCCATAGCTCAAGCTTGAAGTATTTGTAGTGAATTTAGAACAGCAGACCCCATCTGGTAGCATACAGCAAAGCAGAATGCAAAGCAGCAGCAGAGCTTATTGCTAGACTAGTTTGCTCATTTTCAGTACTGCTTGTCTCCTATTTGTCTAGACTGTATTAAAATAAATTTGGAAGTGTTTAGGGACCCCAAATATACTAGAGCTCTCTCATACAGGCTGTTGTACAATCAGCTAAATCCTGTGGCTGATTGTATTTGCAGGTGTATTTGCCAGTGTATAGTAAACACAGTGAAGTAAAAAGAAGCCACTTTGGAAAAACCCAAACAAACAAAATAGAAACAATTACCCTCCCTCCCATGCCCAAAAAAGCCTAAAGAAATAGCATTTCCATTTTTGTCTCTAATAACTTTCTTAGTTTCAGCTATTTCTCAGAGACTTGATATTTCACAAAGATTTTCAAGGAAAATTTAGATCAGTATAAGAAGGCATTTGTAGAAGAATAATAGTTCCTCAGAAATAAAAATAAATAATGAAATACATATTCAGCATTAAAAGCTTCCAGGTGATCAAATGTTCTTAATTTTTTACTAAAATATTCTATGTTGAAATTTTAGTATCACTCAGTCATGATTTTATTTTATACATGGTGACCCGTATATACTTCTCAATATACATCGAGGATAAAAACTGTTATGACAAATATTCCATGAATGTAGAAATATGAATTCATTTTTATTGAACACTGTACACTATTCTATTAGCATTTTGCAGCTAGAACCTCAAAGTATATATAAATAGGAGTTAACTTTCAACAAATTACTTTAAATGGAAATTTAAATTATTGCGATATTTTATAAGTGATTATATCAGAGTAGAAAGAGAATAGGTGTCTAGACCAGTGTCACTAAACCCTGGAAGCAAGAACATGATGAGGATATAGGACACAAGAGTCACAGCATTCTCTGATCACATTATTTTATTGCATTCTGTAGAGAGTGTGTGCTTTTCTGAAATGCACAAGTGTTGCCCTGATTTTTGCAGTTCTGAATGTTGTCATTCTTTTGTAGCTAGTTTCTCACACTTTTCTCTGTAAACATGGCCATGTTATTGTAGCTGTATCTTATCATTTACATTCCTTTCTCCTGGACACAGAACTTTGATGGACATTTCCTTTGACCACTGTGATTGAGGGAGGAAGAACGGATTTCCTCCAATGAATAGTGATTTCTAAATGTATATAAAATAAAAGAAGGCGGGCCTTTATGGCCCTTTCTGCTCTCTCTTCTTTGCTGGTAACAGGTGTCTCCGTCTCTTCTTTTGTGTCGTTACTGCGACACACAAGCATCTTCTATTTCTTCCAAAAATGCTTAGCAGCACTCTGCTTACAATCAAAATAACTTTGTTAGCATCCCTGTTGGTGATATTCCCCAGAACCAAAATGTCACAGATCAAATATTTATCACATATGCTGAAAGATAATACAAAGCTCCTGCTCCTGTTGACAGAACCAATCAGGCTCAGTACACAACCCTTTGACTCTAAAGAAAAAAAGGATTTGGGAGGAATAGCTAGATTTTCTGTAGTGTCTTCAGGAAATTTGAAATAATCAGTGCATTTTACCTGTCTTGATCCTGTTGAATGAAACAGTTCAGAAGGGTTGATGTTCTCAGTGGACATTGGAATTTAAACTGCCTTTGTCTGCTGCATGAATATGTCTATTTGTGGTGAAATGACACCATTTCACTTGGCCTGGTTTCCAAACATCTCCTAGCAGCTTCAGCTTTCAGCTGTGTTTAGTAAGGGATACTTTCACAAGATGAAACAGAAGATAATGTCCAGGATGCAGTGCCCAAAGACTAAAGTCTTATGTGTGTTTCCATGTCGCAGCTCATATGCCCCAGAGAATAAAAACACAAATAAAACCCAGATGCAAACTTTCTTTGCACAGCTTGATGGTTACTATTTTTTAAAGTAGAAATATCTCAAAGCTGAATTACTAGTGATGTATCACTTTAAACATAGGGTTATAGCTTTAGGATTGACAGCTGTTTAAAAATTCCTGGTTGAGAATACTGTCATCAGCAAACACCCTAAATGTACATAGAGCACTGCCTTTTGGCTACTTTTGTCCATCTGTTGAGTTCACACTGTGCCAAGACATAAGTGAAAATGTCTCCCCTAGGCATAGAAGTTAGGCTGTGATTGGGATAGACAAGCAATAAACATAGCACAAAAATTACCTTTTTTGCAAGATTTCCTTTTTGCCACAGCTTAGTATGCATACATTATTTTACATTGATTATGTGATGATTGTGCCACACCTATTGACAAATTCATTTGTTCAGTGAAAATATTTGGCTTGTGTTACTAAGGATTGACTTAAGTGAGAACTGAAACAACAACTGAATACTTATGAAACTTTTTATGAATACCAATAAAAAAAAAAATCACAGTTGAAGCATATGTTGTTATTCATCCAAGAATTGTCTTTGTATGTCTCCTGGCATTCCTTTTCCACAATAGATAGATGTTAAGCATTTACATCATCCTGTAAAGGATTAGAAAAAATCACTCACAACTTAAGCTCTCAACTAAACCCATGAATATTTATGTGTTAAAAGGAGAAAACTGAATAGAACTATTCTTTTTCTTTGATTTAATCAAAAGCTCTTAGTAAATACTTGAAAATTATTTGCAGATAAGATAAAAATGGTAAAATATATGGTAATTTTCATGAAAAATTCTGTAACCAAAGAAAAAGTAATACATTTTCAAAAAATTGTGTCTGTGTTGGACAGTGATGAATGCATGAATAAATGGGCATTTTAAAATATATAAAGTTGTATGTACGAAATTTCTTCTATAAAAATATGAAAAAATGTGTTATATTTTTATAAAACAGCTTGTGAATAGTGTCATGTTTTCTGACTGGTGTATCATAATGTTTTATAAAATTCTGATAAACAAATATATAATAAAGGAGTTAATGGCTTCAAATAACATGAAAGTTAAGGGATAATTTCAGGGGGAAAAAAAAGTTTTGTTCTTAAGCAAAGAGCTGATATGCCTAAAGTCAAATCTAACCTAAATACTATAAAAAAAAAGACACAGAATAATGAGGGACAACCTTACAAGGGTTATTTGAGACTTAATACATAGAAAATCTTTAAACAGTCATGTTTTGTTTCAGTAGCACTCCTGACCCTGGTTGTATATAGCCTCAATAGTCAAATGTCTGCATATCCCTATTTTTCAATACTTTTTTTCTCAGTTTAAAGGTTTTTGTACTGAAAAATGAAGCAATGAAAATCGTTTAAGTTTTTCTCTGTATTTTGAGTCAAACCAAATCCAAAATTTAATGGATCAGCTTCTCACATATTTCATCTTTCTGTCTGTTGGATTGCAGTATTTCTCAGAAACACTAAGATAAATTGAGAACAAGATATACCTCTTACTCAAATTAGTGAATACACACCAAAGCTGTGGGTTTTTTCCAGGGATAAAGAGCCAGCATTCTGGAGATGCATTTAAAATGTTGATTATCTCATAATATAGCAGACACCTTTAAATTTAAAACAGATCTAATTCAGAAGAAATTCTAAAAATATTTTCATTTCAAAAGTGGGAAAAATGGATGACAAAGTTTTTTTAAATTTTTCTGGTATCTGCAGAGTACTCTGCCAGACTATTTCAACAAAGAAGGTGATAGAAAGATTGCTGAAATAGCACTGAACCTGAAAAAAGTCTCTTGTGCAAGGAAACAGCAGATTAATAACATACTTATGCCAGACTTGTTCTATTGCAAAAGATTTTTTGCTGTTTATTTTTCAGCAAAATTGAGCTCTATATTCAAATATTTTGAAGGTTATTAGTTGCTGGTGTATCTACCCCAAGATTGGTTACCCTTTACCTCCCCAAAACCAAAATCCCCAAACAAAAATCCAATTTACACAGTGCATTAATGCTTCCCAGAATCTCTTGCAGAAGGATGTTGTTATGATCCATTTATAAGAGATGCTTCTGCTGAAATTAAGGTGCTAACCTTAATTTGGGCAGAAGCAGAAGTCAATAGTGCAGATTTTATTTAACAGCAAATGTAAGGTCATAGAAAAAGATAGAATGGGGGGTGGGGGGAGACAAAGACAGACAGACCGACAAAGTAGAAGAATAACACCACCACATGGATTCATGTGGCATCCTGCTGGTCCTTCTTCACAATGGTCTTTGGTGGTGGGGCTCCTGGAATTGTTCTTCTAAAGGTACTACTTTATACAGTGTAACTTCTGGGTATTCGTGGGCTGTAGATGCTGTTCCTGTAACTTGAGATGGCATATGCATTAACACTTCCTTCCTTTCTCACAGTCTGCCACAGCGGGAAATTTTGTCCAGATGCTAACCAAACCTTTAGATCTGTTAGGCCTGGAATTAGCTCCTTCCTGCTGTGCCATCTGTGCTTCTCTCATGTTTCATTGTGGTGGCTTATCTGGCAGGGACAATGTTTTAAGACAAGCGACTGCATTCTCTAAGTCCTCACAGAGGTACTTCAGCCAGCTTTAGCCATCTAAAAAGTTGCTAGGTACTGAAATTTTGTTTCAACTCTTTATGACCTATTGCAAGAAATGAGACTCTACATAGACTCTACATGAGACTCTAGAAATGAGACTCTACATAATTCATCCAAAGATATAAGGGGTAACAAGGCCTCTTTGCTGGGGCTTACTTGTCTCACTTGATTGTGACAAAGGCTGAGAGGTCCTTTGTATGCCACACACCTACGGTTCAGGTGCACAAATTCAGGGAAATGAATTCTGTTGTAAGTCACTTGGGTAGTTGGTTTACCCCAAAACCCCATGGAATATCATAAGTCAACCAAGAGCCTTTGAAAATTGTACTCTTCACTGTTAAATCCTGATTATTGTCAGCTGCAATATCCTGTGTGCCTAAAAATAGCCTTCTACCCCACAAAGGTGTTTCAAATTCTTGCATAATTTTATAAAAAGAGAAGATATCCAGTACTGCACTTGGAACTTTGAGTGAAATTCCTGGTTGTATTTGTTGTCATTGTGTCATTTCTGGGAATGGCAGCAGTTGAACAATGTTTCAAAGATGAAAAGATCATTGACTAGCTTGGTCAATTACAGTACCTTACTGCAGAGACTTTCTTTCAAGAATAATAAAATTAAAATAAACTCAACTACTTATCAGTGGAGAAGATGTACAATTCAGATTTTTACCTACATATATCCTTATCTTTAACTGGTGTGGCTCTCCAAATCCTTAGATCAGCTACTGAAGGGATGTATTCATCAACACATAATTTAACACATCTAATTTGCTAGCAACTATAAACTTAAAAATAACGAGGAGAGGAGAGGANCTTATCTTTAACTGGTGTGGCTCTCCAAATCCTTAGATCAGCTACTGAAGGGATGTATTCATCAACACATAATTTAACACATCTAATTTGCTAGCAACTATAAACTTAAAAATAACCAGCTAATTCTATTGGAGAGGAGAGGAGAGGAGAGGAGAGGAGAGGAATCTCAAATTAATTAAGTACAAATAATTCAAGAGAAAAGCATGGGACCCTTCTTAATCAATGTGGGTCATGTCCTTAGTAGTATTATCTAAATATCTATGAAATATGTATGACAAAAAGAGTAAAAATGTGATTGCTGAAGGGAAGTGTTCTTCAGTAAAGAAAAATGATTGACTACAACAACAGATTTAAGGACCTAAAGTGTGAAGCATATTCCATAAAATGCTGATTACTTTATCAGTTGGATCAAGAATCTGGCAGATTTGATGAAGTACTGCATGCAGAAAAATAGATATGGTTCAGTAAGTAATAAGTTAAATCCATGTAAAATATGCAAACAAAAAAGAAAACTGTAATAGATCAGTCCAAACAGATGTTTCCACAACTGCTTGGAAAGTTATGCCTTCCCTTCCTGACTTGGTGTTTAAAATAAACTGTATAAAAACTTGAAATAGAAACAAAATAGCAAAATACAATAAGAGTAATAAATTTTTGCTTACAAATCCTTTCCTCCGGTCATATATACCTCTTCTCTCTCATGCTCAGGAACACTGGAAAATACATGAGCATGTCAGAGTCAATTTTTTTTAATGTTACAAACTGGAAATAGTCCAGTGCAGCTTCACTAACTGAAGTGGAGTTTCAGCATTTAATAAGAGCAGCCAACTTGCTCATTTACAGGAGTGTTTGGCTTAATGACCCTAGCCCATGACAGCTTCCTACAGTTTTGCTGAAAAGAACTCTGACTTCTAGCTTAGTTTGTGTGTATTTGTTTCTTTTTTTTTTTTTCTTTTTTTGGTTTGTTGTTAGGGGGTTTTAAATTCTATCTCAATATAGGAAAGTTCAAATCAATTCAACAGTTTTCTGTATTTACTCCAAAAACATATTTATCTATCAGTCTTTCCTCACAGCTGCTCTATCCAGTGACAGAAATAAAACTAGGCAAGGGGACAAAATGTAATCAATTCCATGTTTTAATTTGTTGATGAATGAATTTAGAAGTAAGAAGACATATTATTTTTTACTTCAAAATTTGCCACCACTAAGTAAAACTGTAGCAAAGATCCAAATACACTTTTAAAAAATTCCTTAATGAAATTAATAATACACTAAGAAAAATACACGTAAAATAAATAATAATTAAATAAATAACAAATAAATAAATTAAATAAATAAAAAATAAATTTAAAAAGTAATAAATAAGAAATTAATATGGAGTAAACAGTTTGCATGTACTTAGAGACGAAATTATTTAAAAATTTGTTTCTCTTTCTGTAATATTCCTTCTTTTTCATAAACAAAAAATATCTCAAGGGCTATGAGAATGAAGAACTCTAGATAGCTATTCAGGTGTCCACTGTAAAACCAATAATCTTGAAAAATGTATTTCTCAATAAGGAGCTTCAAATACATTCTTTCACAGGAATATAAAATCAATGAATGTCAGTAATTATAAGCTTTTTCTAATAAATTAAAATGTTTCTGCCTTGCACTTACACTTTATATTTTTATAAAACAGAACATTAGATGTTTTTCATTTAATCTTGTCAGTTCTAGTGAAATACCCCTGATAACACCCTGGTTTGCATTTGAAATAATATATGTTCATTAAAATGCAAATCAAGGGTCCAATCAGAATATGATGGCAATCAAATTGCAATATTCAATGAAGAGGTTTTCAGGCTGACTTCATTAGTAAACATAATGAATTTCAGGTTCTTACCGGTCTTCTATTTGTTTTTACAACTGTAAAGGCTCAATTATGAAGCCTTGAGACCGTCTAAAAATAACATAAGGCTAATGAAAGGTTTCAATTGGCTTTGCGTACATGTTTTTTTATTTTTTATAATCTCACTTTTCTCTTTAACTGTTACAAATGAGTTCTTGGGGGAAAGATTACAATCCGGGAAGCATTATGTTATATTTCTTATTATGTGTGCAACTAGAAAGCATATTCCGAAAGTTTGCATGGAATTTTGAAACATATCATGGCTATAATGTGCACTGGTTAAGGTATTTAATATTTTGTGTTACCTTTTATGTTTCATGCAGTTAATTCATATACTTTATCAGCTACAGTTTCCTGGTTTCATACAAAATAAACTATCAAACATTTTTTATTCCATAACAAAGAATAAAATATATTAAAAAAACCTGAAAAAAAATTTAAAAATAAATAAATTGTGTTCCTATAATTAAAACTCTTAAAAATTGATTATTCCTGTAATTTTTTTTAAGTCATCATTCTCTGTCAAAAGAAACCAAAACTATTAATCAAAAACTTCTAACATCTGCCTATCCTGGCAGGTGCCTAACAGCAGAGTTGATATCAAGCATGCTTTCAAAGGCTCTAAAGATACATTCTTCTTTACTGAAACTGCAACTTGAAACATACTGGATTGTTTGAAAATGTCAACAAATCAGGTGTAAGTTTCAGTTTGCCTGAGATTTCAGTACATGTTTACAACACAAAGAGATACAGGCATGCAAAACTGCAGTTCTCCCAGGACTTCTGCTTTAGGAGATAGGCCAAGATACAAGTGCGGAGAAATCAACACATCTTGACGTACTGAAAAAGCCAGTCATACCAGCATCTGGGAGCAACCTTGCAGACAAACCATAAATAGCTATTTCAAACCCACAAAGTACAAAATATTTCTAAGATTCTAACCCACGTCAAGTCTATTCACATTCAGATCCTTTTCCAAGAAGATTTTGAGTCTGTAGCAGGTTTAATAGCAGATCAGTTTCAGCCCAAACAGGCTCTCTCCTGCTTTTTCCCCTTGAAACCAACATTCAAATTTCTGTCATTCACACTTTTGATTACTAGTCCTTCTGAAAAATGATGCATCTCTTGAGGTAACCTAGCCTCCCCATAAGAAAGGTGAAATAGTCTGGAACTGGATGTCTCCAAAATGTATATTTTAATATTTGTATTTTTATTTCCAAACAGCAGTTTGCAAGAAGAAAGCTAACGATTGTAAATCCTGAAAGGCACAATAATGCTTGAAAAAAAATGGCACCTGTGGGTAAGTAAAAGCCTCAAGTCAGATCATAGACAAAGAGCTGGCAATAATACCTGACTCAGCTGATCAAGTTCAAATATCAAATATATAGAATTTTCAAATATCATTCAGGTCAAAGTCCATTAAAGTAACATTCCTCGGTGATCAGAAAGCATGTGGACTTCCAAGTGATTCCTATTTCATTTGTCACCAACAAAAAATTACAGGCATACTTAGAATAGCACATATCAAAGCATGCTGAAATAGACTGAGAACTTCCTACTTCTTTTATGAAGGACAAAAATATTCATTTAAAAAAAAAAAGCAGTGAGATATTGTTTTTTAAAAGTTGTTAAAGTTGTCAAAAAAGGCTCTGTGCCTCTGACATCACATCCGATTTTATCGCCCACACAAAAAGATTGATAATGTTTGTAATTTTTATTACTTGAGATATATCCTCTTTCAGCCAAGCTAGGATTCAAGCAATTTGTGAATTCACCCGAAGACTCATAGTAGTTCCATGGTAGGCAGAACATCACAGAAAGCAGAAGACTGTGGGACTGAGAAGGCAATGGAAACACCTAAGAATTTCTTGAACTCCAAACAAAGGTTAATTGGGCACCACAGTGCCCCTGAGTATTTATCAAGCCCTTTTCACAACTTTAAAACTTGTACCAACTTCAGTGGCTGTTATTTATAAATGTATACTTTGGAGAGTTAAGGATTGTAGACATGTAGCTGTTGTCCAGCTCATGGGCCCAGAAGGCACACAAACTGGTGACAACAGCTTCCTCAAATTATCAAGACGGAAGGACAACTCATTTCCTGCTATACCTCTAAGAATTTACCCAATCCCTGTCTCAGAGTAAATTCTTGCAATTTGGATTTTGCCAGGCCATACGAATGAATGAAAAATTCTTTAGACAGAATATGTTTTAATTAAAATCTATATTATACTAACTCAATAATCTTGTATTTAAAATATAAAAGCTGTAATCAAAATTAATCTAAAACTACCTTTATAGGTAAAACTAGGACAATTTTTCAGGGATCTGCATCTCATAGGAGCCTGTCTTACATGAGGCCCTAATTTATACATCTGGAAACCATCTGACACCTTTCAATTTTAAAACTTTTTTTTTTAATCAGGACAAAATTGAATTTTTTTTCACACAGTAATATGATACTGTTATTATAATGCTATCTCACTGAAAATGCTGATTTCTTGCAGATGAAGAAGGTATTTTGGATTAAACAGAAGTTTTAATCAGTATTACTTGTGGTACAACAATCATACTGCAACATCTCTGGTCACTGGAGACTAATAAGCATTTCAAAGAAGAACTACTCTTATTTCTCTCCTTTGACTACAGAATGAGCCTGGGTTGACTACCTTAGACTTAGGAAATAGTCAGGTATGAAGGTCTGTGCTGGTGGACACCATCTTTACTGCACATAACTCTTCACTCTCTGTAGTTTTATAAAAGAGCAATGGTTCTGCTTTTGGTGACATGTAAATTCAGCCATGTTTTTTAGCAGAACAAAACAACATGTTATTTTACCCCTTTGCAGTTTGAAAAGGACCTCTTATAAAGTAAGCAGACCAATGGCACAGCACTGAAACTGTCAGGATTGGGAAATTCTGTTTTAGCAGTTGGGCTGCTGTGGGAATATGGGCAAGCATGATGCAAGGGCAGACTAGAAGGGTGAGTCTGCAGAATCCATATGTGTGTCAGCCTCACTTTCTTCTGGCAGTTTAAGCAGACACTGTGTAAATTAGATTAAAATCTGTAAATTACATTTATCAAAACCCTTAATTTAACATTATCTCTTACTGTTACTCTGTTCTATCCAGATTAGAAACAAGGTTCAACTTTATCTCTTTAGAGGACGTTTCTATGTTTCATTGCAACAAACTGATGATGAATATTCTGCTCTTTTGTGAGTCGCTTGGATGCAACATGGACTTCTCTTATAGTATATGCTGTCCCTTGTAAATTGAGTTTCATGTTAATATCTGATTAAAAGAAAAAATCTTATTAAGGAGAGGCTTTTTAGTGAATGTAAAGCAGTTTTTTGATAGTTGGTCCTAACAGTTCTTTATGTCTGTAGAAATGGATAATGAGGCAAAAAAATGTGGAGGATTCCTGTATTAAGTTAACATATAATAAGAGGATATACTAGGTATGCAATGTGTAATATATGACACCATTCACTGAAAAAATAATACATTATTCATGAAATGTCAATAAGTGCACTTTGGAATAGATTAATGTTGAATTCCTTTTCACTCTGATTTGTTTTAATTAAGCCTGTGATCTACTTGTTTCTCAGTTTTAAGTAGTTTCATTCTTTCATTTCAAAATTATTGCAGCAAACCACTAAATTTTAGTCACATAAAGGCTTTTCTTGTGGGATTTAAAAAAAATCTTCGTATTTTTAATTCTACATATTTTACAAAATATGGAGAAGCCTGTGTAATGGACTTATCAAAGTTGTCATTATTCTTCATACTGAGATTTGGGAGTTGTGTCTCTGTTGCTCATCATTCATTAATGATACAAACAGGCTTGTCTTTTGACTGTAGAAATCCTTCTAATAGCTTATAATTTATGATGAATATGGCCTTGTGTGATAAAGACTCATGAAAGTCATTATTATTTTATATTTACATTCTTTGAACTGTTCCATCTGCTAAAATGTTTAAACTTTTTTTATCCATCTATAGTCTTATCATACATCATCTCTTCTTTTCTGGAAGACTTAATTTCTACCTTAGTCTTTATGGAATCTCCCAAAAAGAATAAAAAACATCGGTTCAAATGCTCTGAGAAGTTTTAAATCAAAACCATACTATCTGTTCTTTACTTTTTCAAGAATGTTTAAAGGAATGGCATTCCTTTAACTTATGCCAGGTCTCTTTCTTCTGTCTGGTGGTACTGCTTCATCATACAGAATGTGCTGAAACAAACCACTGTGTCCTTCATTTTATTTCTGTATTTACCTTCCACCATGCAATGTTCCACACGCTTTTTACTCTCTTTAACTCAATGGGTCGAAATATAAACTATTACCTTCATAAAGACTCATTATCATTTACCTGCCTTAATTCAACTCTCTTCCTAATCTACTTTTGGGTAGGGATGAGAGTACATTCATCTGGGAAAAAAAAGTAAAAAAGGACCAACCTAACTGAAAAACAGATATAAACATCTCATTACGTTAATAATTGTCAGTTAAGTAATGTTTTCTCTTTATCCATACCAGTTTATGCAGTCAACTTTCTTGAAATATCTCACGAGATTTCAATACTTCTGTGTGGCCGCGCTTGCTGGACGCGCTCTTGCCGAGGGCTGGGGACAGGCCCGAGGGCGCACGGCGTCCGGCACCGGCTGTCCGCCCTGGTGGTGCGGGGGCTGGCTGCCGAGCTGCAGCGCTTCTCCCCACTCAGGGTCTCAGTCGTGCCCAGTTGGACAATGCCGGCTCCTCTGGTGAGCGGGTTGCCCAAAGCCCGATGGTCTTCGGCGCAGCGGCGAAAGCAAAGACTAAGGAGGGGCCTTTGCTCAGTGATTTCAGCTCTTTATTGTAGGGTCCAGGGTAGAACGGGGTCAGGACGAGCCAAGGGTTCTGGAGCTAAAGACCTCGCTCCTCCCCAAACAGGGTTTTTTATAGGGGAAGGCGAGGGGGGTACAACCAATAAGGATATAGGAATTTGCATACAGCCAATAGACAACCAAGTATTCAAGAACTTACTAGAACATGACCATAAAAGGAACATTACATAACCGATGAACCAACCAATGGAAACAACTTATGTAAACGAAAACCAAAAGGGAACTGGCAACTGGGTCACCCTAACCAGACCGACGATCTCAGGGGACAGCGTGCTAGGCTTCTCGCCACCATTGCTGAGGCCTGCTGGCAGTGGCCCTAGCCGTGCACGCTGCCACACTTCTGATAGAATCTGTCAGCATATAGAAATCACATAATTTTGGTGAATTCCTTAAATGTAAAGCAGGGATATTAAATATTGAATCACTGTCAAATGCAGATGGGAAAGCTAATGAAATTAACCTTATTTCTATTGCAATCTGACTTTAAAGAGAAGGTTGCCTTTTAATTCCATGTAAGAAGAATACTGACTTTTTATTTCTTTTATATTTATTTACTAGAATGATATTCTTAATAAAGAAATAAATAAATTTGGGGTTATGATTGGTGAATTGATCTTGGCTGACAGTCAAACACTGACCTAGTTGCTCACCACAGCCTTCTCTTGTGGGGTGGAAAGAAAACAAGAAGAAATTGAGAATATTTGTGGATGGAGATAATGACAGTTGAACAGGGAAAGCAAGATCTGTGCATAGCAAATGGTAGATGAAAATCAATGCTTCCATTAGAAAAGAAAATATAAACTAGAAAGAAAAGTATGATACACACAGTTCTCATTCTAGAACTACATAAGCAACTCAAACTCATCATTATAGATAGTTCCGTGAAAGTATTTGTTCAGCATATTACAACCACATTACAAAATATAGATGTATATACATTTTTACAGAATGTATCTTTGGATACCTATCCAAATAGACAGGTTCATGCTCAGATTGGTATGATCATGAATGTTCAGTTTTAGTCTGCAGAATTCTGTTGTATATATCTTAAAAGTGAAGTCATGACACTGAAATATTGCAAACAAATCTTATTTGTGCTCTCATCTAAAAAGGTCTCATGTTCCATGCAGTGATTTATGGTTGGGTAGACAGGCAGCAAAACATATGAATTTTCAACACTGCTCACACAGATCACTCTTCAACAAGTAGCATACACTACTTTGCTAGACTTTGGAAATTATACAACTTTTGCAGTCTGACCTCAAGGCAAGTTACATGTCCCTTTCAACTTTTTACAAAATTTATTGATGAACTTGATCAAATGCCAGTTATGACTGACCTGGCATGCAAGCTCTTACAGTTCCTGGATTTTCTAGTAGATATCCATAATGAACTATTTCTCTAACGAAATGTCATTTGTTGATTATCAAAAATATTTTCCTTAAACAGATGAGATTGAAATCTTCGAGTTCATTATTGGCTTTCTGCCTCAATATCTGCAAAATATAATTTCTGAACCTGATGTTTTTTTCTAAACCACCACGGAGTCTCTCAGATGATTTGCCATATAGTCATTGCCGTCAGCTTAACAAATTTCTTTGCTAATTATTATTTAGTAAGATTTTGCTGCATTTTAATTTATACCATTCACCCCCTACTTTCTATGTCTTACAGGAACACTAATAGTTATATTCTGCATGTCTCTAAAAGGTCAAGGTTTTTGGAGTACCTGTAAAACATAAACTAGAATACTAAGATGCAGTTGATTGACTATCACAAATATTCAACTTTACTTTACATGATGTGTGCTTCATATTAAGATTTTCATTTCCCATTTTCAAACAGATGAGAACAGTAATACTTACACCCAACTTTTAAGCTCTAGCAAGTTTTCAAAATTTACTGTTAGAATATAAAATGTCTTCTTTATATATTCCTCTTGGTAACTAAGATTAATGCTGAGAACACAAACTACATCTCAAATCTTTTATGTCAAAAAGTTTGTTAGTTTGCAAGAAACTGCACTCTTTGAGAGCTTCACATATTTTCCTTTAAGATTTTGAATGAGTAGGGATATGTACAGTTTATACACCTTAAGGTATCTCATGTTTTCACAGTTTAACAGATTATTCCAAACAGATATCAATGTGTATTGGGAAATATCTCCCTATGTCCTTCATAGAAGCAAGAAGATACCGAAATCTTTCCTGTATTCCTACCAATATTTATTTAAGAAATACAATATTAAATCAAACATTTTGTAAAGATTTCATTTTCATTCATGTCTAGTTGGTCTTGACTCTCAACTAGCATATTATCACTTACTGAAATGAGCCAGATCGTCAGGTGATGCAGCTACTAATGTCATGAGAAATTGGGCTATTGCTTTTGTATTTCCACAAAAAGGATTTATAGGTATATAGTTCTAGATTTAAAGCAAATGTTCATAGAAAATCCAGATCCCCTAGTATTCATGTTCAAATAGAGATGTTGAAATTTCTGTGCTCACTTCATAAAGAACAAGCCATTCCTAGAGATCTGTTGATTAATTAGTTATAAAAATCCAGACGAATTTTAAGTAACTGGATTGCCAAAAGTTTTCTGCCAGGGCTGCCAGAAAATCATTTTAACCTTCATCTAGGGATCAAGTGTCTGTTGATTAATTCTGAAAGTACTGTAACCTTGAAGACTGAATTAAGACATCGTGCTAAGCACAAATGTAGCTTTTCTAATGGAAAACCAATTTTCAGAATGCATTTTTGACAAAGTTTTGTGATGCAAGTTAGTTGTAATACCTCAGATCCAGAAATTTAGATTAAGTTTTAATTTGAATATGAAAATTAAATAGATCACGATAATTTTAAATGTATGGAATGTTAGTAAGTATGAGTAGGAGAGAGAAAACACAGTGATGGTTGTGTATATGCATCGAGTTTAGAAAAGTGTTCATGCGTATCATTACTGAGAAAGTAAAGGAGAACCACGAAGTTCAAACATTAGTGGTATTTCACTTTCCACTTCTAAGGATCTCCTAAGTAAAAGGAAAATTTGTGAAAGTATGAAAGAAATTTGTGTAATTTGATATAAAAGACTATTTTGACAACATTTCACTCTTCAGTGGATGTGTGTAAAAGTACTTCTTGGTCATTTTAACTTACTTTAATCTTCAAAAATTGTTAATTCTATAATCTTGATGGAAGGTGTTACCAGGTTCCCTAAACCCCCGGCCTGTGTGCTGAAGTCTTTCTAAAGTTGAGCTTTAGAAGAGCTGAGAGGAGAGGGAATCCTAAAAGTAGTTAATAAAAATTGCACTATGATCTTTCTTTTTCATAATTCAATTTAATTTGCACAGCTATGTGCATAGGTATCTTGGGCCCTTTCATTTGCTCAGTATTGCTGGAATCTGATGAGGTGGTTTGGCTGATGTTCAAATCACTGATTATAACCTAGTTAGGAGATATTTTGAGGGGGAAAGAGATTATGGAGAGGAAAAGTCTCACCATTCAAAGGTAATTTCTGTGGCCAGTAGGTCTTAAGAGATATACTAACCCAAGAATTTCCCCCAGCTGTCTACATGAGGCAAACTTACTTAGTCCTTTCTAAGTTACTGTCTTCAAGTGTCTCTGACATCAGATTCAAGGGAATCAAAGACATCAAGTATAAAATGAAGTAGTACTGGTTTTTTGTGTACCAGGAGACAGGACATACTAGAGATTTCAAACATTTTATAGGGATATGTCCACTGGAAGAAAAATGAAATATGAATGACAAACAATAACTTTTTACTATTGCATCATAAAAACACAGTGTGCTCCCACACAAACATAAGACTGTGTTTGCAACGGGTAAAGTTTACTCCTGAGTAAAATTTAGCAAGAAGAGAAATTTGACAATATTTAAGTAAAGATTTTGATTACAATTAAAAGGCTGGGTTATCATACATATAACCTTATTACAGGCAATCCTGTTAACTTGCATAAATTTACCAGGTTCTGTCACAAAACCAGTAGGGTACATTTTTTAATTTGAGGCCATTTGAAAACTTCACCTCTTAATGGCAAGAAAGTAACTTCTGTTTTTCAGTCTATAAGTTCATGGCTAATTCATTCTTACTTTTAGATCTTCAGTGGTTTGAATCCTGTTCTTTTCTTTGTATGTTTATAGGCAAAATAATTACTCCAATTGAGTTCACTTTGTTAAAATAAATAATTCAAACCATTTAGCTACCTTATTTCACGGGCTCTTTAATATGCATTTCATCCTGCAGATTTTCTTTGAAACACTATTCATTGTGTCAATTTTTCTTGACCACTGAAGTTTAAAACTATAAATGGTATTCTTAATGAAGTCTTATAAGACTTTGTACAGTAACACAAATATTTTCCTATATCAGCTGGAGCTATCTTGATTGTTAAGTTTCATTTCTTTATTTCATGGCCACATTACCATTAGCAGAGACAGAGATTCCACATGGTAATTTAATCTCCTCTGGTATTTCAGACAATGAGCTTTCTCTTTCTAAAAAGACCTCTATCATTTTTGATCTCTAACTACATAATTCAACATTTCATCCTGTAAACTTAATTGTTTCTCTATATCCATCATTATTTTCTTGTTCATCATACTTTGCTTATACTTTATAAATACAATTATTCCCCTCTGTCAATCATCAGAAAGATTCATGATGACAGCACTGTTTTCATGCCAAGATCATATTTTGTAATATTAACTAAAAGCAATTTGTTCTCTTGAGATACTTAATTTATAAATTTTCCTCCAGTCTTTTCCTTTTTTTAATTGTAAAGTTTGTTATTCCATACTAACTTCATTTAGACACCTATTAAAATAAGCATGATATGTCTTTTGCATTCCTATAAATGACTTCTTTTCCTTATCTTTTAGGGTTTTTTTTTACTTTAACTTAGTTATAAGAACACTAAATATTTTCTACTTGATAATAGAAGGCTCTTCAGGATGTCTGACAAGTCTATAAAAAAATTAAGAGATTGGAAGTTGAAACTAGATAAATTCAGATTAGAAATAAATCATATATATAATTTGGACATTATAACAAATCTCAGAAGGATAAAATATTTCTTAAAACAAAAAAATTTACATTTATATTAGTAGTATATAATTGTGCTTGTGTATATATTCTTTCTTTCAAATATGAATTAATTCAGAGGAGATCTGTTACCAAGATAGTACAAAAGAGGAGAGAAATTGATGAGGAATGTCCCATCAGACTTTATAATCTGTGATTCCATAAAAAATCCAAAATTATTGTATTAGTTACCTTAGTTTTATGAAAATTAATTATTATAAACGAAAGAAGACACGATTAAACATGAAAGACAAAGAATAACAGGGGTAAAAGAAGAATCAGAATACAATAGTAAATAAAAAGAAGCATTAAGTACTCTCACCAGCTAATTGATACAAAATGGATTATCTAGCTCTGAAGTTTCAAATCAAGAAATTTGTCAGTTTTTGTACTTTTGCACTTTAGAAAAAAATTCATTGACAATATAACTTTGAGTTGGTACAGCTAGAGGATGCTAAACCATAAAAAACAATAGTAGAGATCATCTAATGACATATGGAAGCAGAAAGGAACAACCGTTGTAAAAATAAGTACCTTGTACAATTGAAAATTAAAATATTTGCCAGAGTAAAGCAACTCAGTTTTTCCTTTTCTTGGTTATTTTACAGAGGAAAACTCTGGGAAATATGCTAAGTATATACAAATGATAAGGTAATTGGTTTAAATTTTGATTGTACAACAAGGGTCAAGAGAGCAGAATGCATTTTTCTGTATATAAGCTAGTATTTGTATATACCATTTACTTCTTAGAAACAGAATCAAACAAAACCACTTAGAAAAGAATATAGATGCATTGGGGACCTGACTTCAAAGTAAGAAAGTATGTGCACTGCTGTAAACAAGTCACCATAATAATGGACAACTATTTTTCTGATTTTAACATAACCTGGTGCTAAAATACAGCCATGTTTTCCAACACTCCTTTCCATTTGCCATATTTACCTACTTCAAACCAAGCTAAATTATTTTGAACCTGGATATGTGAGAATGGTTAGATTAAATTAAGATATTTTATGCCTTGTTTTTAAGAATTATAATCAGAAGAAACTAAAAAAAATTGTGAATATTCTGTATGCATTACACCATCATGGGTTAAATATAAACATTTAAATGATCTATTATTGACTGACTGAAAAACACGTAAATAATTACAATTGTAAGTGAGACATAGTAAGAAAAGCCTACAGTTTTTCAGCTTGCAATAAGTAATTGCTACTGAGAAAATGATGAAACAGAAACAAATACAGCAGCATTAGTTGCACCCAGAGATGGTGGAGAAAGACATTAAAGAAGGTTATTTATTTCTGTGCCTAACCTTTCTACTGCAGAGAAAATATGTAGGAAATAGAATAATTTAATAGACTGAAAATGTTCTAAGAAAAAAATATACAATTGAGACACATTATTAATAAAAATGCTTTGATTAGATGAAGAAGTCCCAGAACACAGAAAACCCCAATGGGGTATATCTCCACTTTTACAGCAAATGCTTACTGGTAAAAGTGACTCTTCATACCATTATTCTCTAAAGTGTTTTTAGAAGAAGTGAGAGGTACTATGTATATATGTCAGAAAGCAAGACATTTTATATGCTAAAATTCACAGTGGGATTGACGTACAGCAGTCAAAGACAATCCTTTGATACCTTTTTGCTGGAGCTACAGCAATAGCTTTCAAGACCGTGTCCAAATAAACAGTTTGTCAGGACAGCAATTAGCTGAAGTAGACTAGCCTATTTTTACCTGATTCATTCCCAATATTTGCTGCTTGTATGTTTAATGAGAACTCATTTACTTATTTAGTCACTTACCAAAAGCCCCTCAGGTGTAGTCAACAGAATATGTAGTCCTTCACTAATGGTTCTACTTACAATCCTTAACAATCAGTTCAATATCACAGCCTTGTATCTCCATTTTTAGCTAAAATAATAACATAATTCTTCAAGTTCCAACTATTAATCATGCCTGGAAATGAGACTCAGGGATCTCAGTCTCTAGGATACTTAAATATGTGCCACAACTCAGAAAGGTAACATCTATTGTATTAGAAAAAATCAGCTAAGATATTTGGAAAATGCTATGTTATAAACAAATAAACTGAGACATTTGGAAAATGCTATATTATAAACAAATATATGTATCCTAAGTTTTCATTCTGAGAGTCCCACAGATAGGAGATTCCAGAGTGTTAACTTCAGGAAAAACATACTTTCTCCATTTTGTTTTCTCAAACTCGGGAGAATCAACACAACTTTCTGTACTGAAGAAAGTTTCTAGTTCTAAACATTCAGTTAGGCTGTAGTTAAATTAGATCTCCATTCTTCTGGTTATGTAGACATCATATTTATTGCAGGTGCATTCTATTCAACAAAGAAGGCAGAATTCGTATTTGTCTTTCTAAACAGTTATGAATAGAACAATAGAAATTAAATGTTTGTTAAAAGTAATCTTAGATGAATTAATAAACCAAGAACTAAGTAAAATCTTGACTTATAACTTGTGAACATTACTAATCGTCCAAGTCAATCATAACACACCTTCAGATATTTCCATTTGCCTTTTACCTGCAAGAACTGAATAATTCATCAAAGCAACATCAGAACACTTCTGCTTATTAAATAAGCTTAAACAATATAAAATCCATTGCTAGAAAATCTTCTTCATTAAATAAAGAAATGAGGAAAATTTCTTGAATTATTACTATTATTCCTTAAGTTTTTTCCCAGTTGTAATTGTTTCACAAAGCAAAGTGCTTCAAATTTTTCTCTATTTTATATACTGTACAATGTATTGGAATTTTTCTTATATACTCCACAGTGAAGGAAAAATGTCTGACTGTATCTAACTTCCCTCAAAAAAAATATTAAAGTCTTATAAAAATATTTTTTACATGTTTTATCTGGGAAACACAGAAATGAGCAAGATGAATATTTTTGCAAAATTTCCAATATTCCCAGTGGCATATTAACTTTCTTTATTTCTAGCCCTTACCAGAATTTCTCTTAATAGACAAATAGCCCACCATTTGCTGAAAAGGTCCTCTACAGTAAATCATCATTGTCCTTCTCATGAAATCTTGGAGCCCCCAGTCCCAATGTCCTTGTTTTTCTTTTGGGCCATCAATATCTTGAAATATTTAAAAACTTATAGGAGAAAAGTTCGACAAAATGTGAATATCAGTGTGAATTTTAATATCTCAAAGCCAGCAGTGTTGCCTTTGCTGGGTCGTTAAGAAATATAAGCATTCAGAATTTGAATAATACCAGGAAAGCAAGATTTCCACTGATTCTTAAAGAAAACCTGACAGGAGTTTTTCCTTATGCAAAGAAAAGGTTTATTTCGATTGAAACTTTATACATCTGAGAGGACATTGAAAGTGACCTTTGTGGGAGGAAAGGGAAAGGTAGGAAGATCTGCACTGTTAAAGAGAAGACTGAAAATGTTTTAGGTGCCCCCTGCTAACATATTTGAATATTAACAAACTAAATCTAAGCCAACACTTTTTTTCCCTTTATCTTTGACACCAATCTGCTCAACAACACTCTCATTATTCACTTTGCTGCCACCAGTAATCATTAAATTTATTTTTTTCTGTTCAACCTTTAGATTTTATTTTTACACAAACTCAAGTGCACTCAGATTTTAGAGAAAAAGCACACAAGCTTTATTATAAGGAGACATTTTTACATGTATTCCAACTATTATTTTGAATAAAAATTTCTCATTTCAAAGGTGGATTTATTTTACGTACATAAATATTTTTGTGTACAGTGGTGTAAGGTATATAAAAAGTAACAGCAAAGCTTACTTTAGTGTTTGCGCCGTCTTTGATTGTGACACCCAAGAGATATTTTTTTACACATACATAAACAATAGACACACACATTTTTATTCTTTTTTTTTCTTAATGCTGTGGATAATCTGTATTTCTCTGCAATCGCTGAGTGCAGCAATGGCAATCAGACTGAAGTTGTCTAGACTCCTGCTGTAGTTTTATTTATTTGTGAATCACAAATTTTGTAGGAAGAAAAGATTTTCTAAACTCAAATCCTTGAAAGTGCTTTTGGGACTGGAGTATCCTACGTACATGTTAAAACCCCATTTTGTCTGCATATTTTCCAAAGGTGGCTTCAAAATACTACCACCATCTATAAGAATTTTTTAGGAACACTTTGCCTACCATAATAAGAATGGAAGATCAGTGCTGAAATTAGAGGCAGTCATTCAAAGAGAAAAAGAAAAAAAAAGGATAAAATCTGGGGAAAAAAAAGTTTCAAACAAAGTATAATAACATAGTTTTGCTTTTAAAATTAAAAGACTGTTCAGAGAATGGTCCTTCATCTCTAATTTGGGTTATTTCCCTGCAAACTGAATTGTAGATTGATTTTGACTATTAATTTAGCTGATCATTTTGTTGTATATATATATACATATAATACTTTTGCAACTTAGAAATGTTTTGTAGTTTGGCACACTGTATCCATATCAGTGATCTAATTTCTCCTTTTTGCAATGATGTGGTGAGTTCCTTGGTCTCTGCCATATATATTTATTTCACTTGTAAAGGGATGTTGATGCACAATTTTGCTTCTTTTGATTTGATTTGGAGGAGGATTGTCCACTTATTAAATTTTTAGACTAAAATCCAGTTTGAAATCTTAACAGGATTCCCACTGAGTGACGAACTGTTCATATCTTTCTCTTGGTTTTTAAGCCATGAAGGATTCCCCATAAATGTAAGTTGAGCTAAACAGGGATTATAATAAATCAGTGGAAATAGATGGATGCATGGAGCACTTTTCAAAGTTAAAACGATTGTATGAATTATAAATTAAATGTTTATTACAACTGCTAGCTGCCAAGGTTCTGTACAAGTCACTTATATACATGAACTGTAGTTGCATAAACTCACTGAATTAACTCTCAAGGACTTTCTGAAAAATTCGAGGTTACATGAACTAGCCTACTAGAATAACTGCTTGTCCCGACTTGATAGCAGACACTAACAGAGCAAAAATGACACTTTGATTTGGAGACAAATACAAGTCAGTCTTGAATACCTGGATTCCATTTTCTTAATATGAGATAGCTGTCTTTATAAAGCTTCTGTGGTGAACATTCTGTCAGTTTAAAAGGTCAGACATTGCAAGTGATCAGCAAAAATTGTGCTGTACAGACCGTTGGAAGAAAGAATTATTTTATTATCTTCACTCACCTGTTATATATTTACTCTGCTGTCCATCCTCAACAATTAGGAAGCTTACAGAAGAGAATAAAAGATGTGCTGAATGGTGAACTGATTTAAGGTGTGATGCAGCATACTAAGTATGAAGAAGGAGCAGTTGAAAAGTGTAGGAAGGGGGGTGAATAATTCTGCGTGAACTTACCTTAAAATACTTTTACCTTTAGCAAACAAATATTATATATTTAAATACATTTTTAAGTATAATATTTTATTAAGGCCACTGCAATGTCTTGCGCTATATGGTAAAATGCAAAAAATTAATCTGCTTTTTATGTTTCTGAAAAGTACTCTTATAAGCATGCTCCATTTACACAGAAACAATACCAATCTGGGACTGCCTGCCTTCTTTAGCTTATTTTTGAAAAAAAAAAAAAAAAAGAAAAGAGAACATTTTAGAAAAGGGAAAAGGTCATTATTGGCTATTATCTATGATTTGTCTTTCATTCTGTGTATGTGGTGGGTTGACCTCATCTAGCAGCTGAGCATCTATACAGTTCCTTGCTTACTCCTTGTCACCCCCACCCAGCAGGATGGATAGGAAAAAGTTAGGAAGAACAGGAGTAAGAAAACTTGTGGCTTGAAATAAACACAGAGAAAGCCCTCACCAGACACTGTTGCAGCAAAACCAGACTTGACTTGAGGAATTGAAGTTGAATTATTTGCAATAAACATTTACTTACTGATTCAGATTACTGGGAAGCAAAGAAGACAAACATTTAATCACTTAGGGTCAGACACCTCTCCTCCCTGTTTCCTTGGCTCAACTTTACACTAGTCACT
The DNA here is from genome assembly GCA_013398175.1 of Climacteris rufus. NCBI lineage: Eukaryota > Metazoa > Chordata > Aves > Passeriformes > Climacteridae > Climacteris > Climacteris rufus. The sequence continues at coordinate 8,188 of VZRZ01006681.1, read as the reverse complement.
GCCTTGTTGTCACCATGGGCTACGTTCAGTCCCTTCAGTGACACAATGGCTGGTGCAGGTGATCAGGCTCAGGATGGGGCAGTTTCTCTCTTCCTCATTTTTCTTCCTGTTCATTTCTTATGCTCCCACATATATCCTTCACAGGCTACCCCTTGTGTCTTCAGGGCTTCCTCTAAAAACGACTCATCCATAGGTTGCAGTTCCCTTGAGGATGTACCTTGCCCTCCACAGAGCATCTCATAGGTCACCTATGACCTTCATGTCCTTTCATTCCCTGGTTCCATCCTTCCTACTCCTCTGAGCTCTCATAAATATTTTTCACAGGCAATACACATTTGGCTCTAAGGCGCAGCTGTATCTTGCACAGAGCAGTCCCTGACCTACTCCCACAGAAGGCATCCCTGCAGCCTCTCCCTACCACAGCCTTGCCATTTACACCAAATAAAATATTTTAGGGCATGACATATATAGATTAATTTTTCATTTCAGCTAAAAGCACAGTCCACCTGAATACACAATGAAATTTTTACTAAAATGTATACATGTATATTAATTGAGTGCAGAAAAATCCCTTGAACTGAATACCTGAAAATTCAGTACAAAACCCCAATATTTTTATATACTACATAAACGTATTTGTGGTGACAATAAAGGACCATCTTCAAAGATCAAAACTGAAAACTATAGTATACTGTTATAAAACAATTTCTGGTCAAAAATGAGATTACTAAATTCCACAATATCAGTCTCAATTATCTAGTCATTGCACAGGAAGCTGTTATATGGTTGTTTTCAACTAGAATATAAAGAATGTTTCTTGGATTATGGCCCTGTTATATGATACAAAGGTTCAGTTCTCTTTGAACAACTTCTCCGTTTGCCAGTCTTCTGTAACTTAAATTAGATGTTTGTATTTTCTTCTCTGCCATCTACATTGTGAAGATAAATACATGCTCACAGTAGAAGAAGCCGTGTGACCACTCAAAGAAGCAGTTATAAATGCTAGCTGTATGATTTCAAAGGTTTGAAACTAATCTTTGAGCAAGAATGAAGGTGGACAAGTTTTTGCAATGTTAATTTCAGAAAATGAATATATTAGGATCAAACCAATTTTTTTAAAAACAATTAAAGAATATTAAGTTTCATCAAAGTGTTTTTGGAGCTATATAAGCAACATAGTCGTTTTGTGATACAAACATAGAACCATTTATTTTCTAAGATAATTTACTCAAAATTTTTGGAAAAGCAGATGGCTTCACAGTATTTTGTTTCCAAAAGACACAGCTATATATTCATATTCAATTCTGTTATCTGTGAGAATGTAAAACATCTAGATTCAACCAAAAGTTGCTTTTGGTTTTGTTTTTTCATTCTGGTGCTAGAAGTATTACTGCCATTCAGACTGCTGTGGTATTTTTACTTTCAAAAATCAGTGGACCAGAGATTGTACTTTACATCCTTGATCCCTTTTTCCCATTAAAAAAAAATCTTCATCTATAAAATCCCCAGGTAATCATGTAGTTCCCTTATGTGTATGATGAATGTTGTCTCACGTTTAGTAAGAGACAACTATTTCAAAGCAGTAGTATGCATGGAGTTGATTATAATAGAAACATTGAAAAGGTGACAGGACTATGGGGTTTAGAAACCATTCTTATGTGGTTTTCCTTTTCTTTCATCTTTACTGATTGATGAGAGGCATGGGAAGCCTATTGAGACAGCTGAAGTTCTTAACATTCACAGGAGAAATAACAGAAATCATAGGAATGAATATTTAGCTATATATAAAAAAAAAAGAAGAATCTTCAAGCTATCCCATAATATTGCCGAAAGAAAGCAAGTAGTAGGAAATGTTCATATTAACACTGATGCTTGCTACACTTCAAAACTACAAAAAAGCTGGGCTGCCACCTAAGAGATGCACATTTAGGTATCAAATGCAGATTTCTTCTTTTTACTTAGCTGTTTCTAAGTAAATTTCTTTGGAAGGAGGGTGATTTTCCTCTCATTAGAAAAAGAATGTATGTATGCTGCTTCTTTCCAATATTTTCTTCTAAATTGTAATGTAGAATTTATAGCAGCCCTGAAGGTAGCTGAAAACTTACCATCTTAATCAGAAAAAAAAGGCACAGGAAAGTATGCTTTATCCGTTAGGAGATGAATATTGTGTGAGTTATAAAGAGCTGATGTTAGAGAGGAGGTGATTACAGTTTGGTCTGATGTGATTTTTGGCAGAGAGGGATTTTACTAGATGTGAGGGTAGCAAGTAGGTGACTGTTACGACTTTGAACGTTTGCTTTCCTGATGGGATGGCTCTGAGCTCAGTAAAAAATGGCAGACATTTTACATGCAGTTTATTTGTACATCCTGAGGGAATTTTATGTTCAACTTATTCATCGTACTGATGGCCTTGTCCATGTATCCCAACAGACCACTACTCTAATGAAATTGTGATTACTTCAATGCCTAAATAATTGAAGAAACAAACTGTGTCATGAAAGTAATCAGGTTTCTGGATGTTATAGTGATGGAAAAATCAAGAATAAAACAGTCAACAGGGAAAATTGTATTAACCCTACTTAATACAAAATAATTAACAAATTATCATTTATCTTTATATGAAATAAATATTCCCACAGCTTTTTAATCACTCAACATTTTTAGAGTGTTTCTGATCGAATAAAACTATCTTCTAGGTATACACTTGTTATGTTTTCTAACTTTGATTATTGTGCATTTTTACATTTTGAAGTATTTAAAGTAAATTGCAACCCAACATTCATATCTACTATAGCATTATGTCAAGTGTGTTCCAAGTTATAGGAACAGCCTTGTCAATCCTAATGTAAAATTAGCTAATATAACTACTCAAGATATACTCAGATTCATCTTACAGTTAAAAGCTCCAAACATGTCTGAAATGCCAAAAGACTAAGAAAATTCCATATTCCTTACCTCCAAGTGCATTTTTCTGTCTTTCTGCATGTGTAGCACACAAGCTGATTCTACACAACAGGATGAAGTAGAAACAGTTTAACCAACTCAATGTTATACATACAGTACTTGGCAATGTGCCATGTTATCTTTCAAACTGATGTCCTCTCTTTTATTATATTATTATTTATGCATATTTCCACCGTGTATTAATTGCTTTTTTGCTGAACAGCACAACCGCAAACATATATGCTAATTCTGAATATTTTATCCATTGTGTTAAGTCCATATTCAAGAAGAACATGATAAGATCCCCCAAAAGAAAGCATTGGGTAAACCTTGGGTAAAACTTCTTACAGCTGAATATAATGAGTCATGATAAATTTTATTTTCTGTTATACTTTTTTTAATACTCATGTTTCTTGTTAAAGAAATGTTTTGTTCTCACAAGATGAACCACATAATGTAAGTCTTTTTCAATTGGTGTTACTGCAATATGTCAGGTAGAAAAATGCACATCCTTGAATATACGACTTTTCTCTACTATGTTGTTAAGAATCACTGAAATATAAACCTGCAGCTCATTCAGCCAGCTCCTAGACTAGAAAAGATTTTTTTTTTCTCACTTGGAAAAGGTATCAGAATATTATAAGTCAGCTAAGTTGTGAAAGAAATTTACATTAGAATAAATGTTTTAATATTTATTAAATATATATTTATATATATATTTATAATAATATATTATTATATAAGAATAAATATTTTAAGAGGAAATAGATGTGCAAATAAACAACAAGAAGACCTTAGAACTAACTTTCTGGATGAAAACATGCTAAGCATTGTTGTACAAACTGTTTACTCAGGAAGTATATTTCTGAGTGTTGTGTTTCCTTTGATAGCAATAGCTAATGAACTATCACTGTATGAAAACTTACTTTATCTGAATTATGAGCTAAACATCCTGCTTAAATAAGCTTGCTTGTTAATAAGCAACGCCAAAACCTTTTGATTGCTACAAAATAGAACCTATTGTTATAAGCTCAGTTTTCCTGTTTAGGAATGCCCATGTACAATTTTCTTTAATTGTCCTTACTTAAGGCTCTAATTTCATAATCTTGTCAATCACCGTTTCTGTGTCAATCTTGTCTCTGCTTTGAATTACAATACAGCAAGTTCTACTGGAAAAATATTTTGAGCCAAATAAACTTCAAATTTAAGTCTTTATATTGCTTATAAATTCAATAAAATAAAGACATAGACTTGTTGGAGCGGGTCCAGAGGAGGGATACAAAACAAGTCAGGGGCCTGAAGCATCTCTCCTGTGAGGAAACCCTGAGAGAGCTGGGCTTGCTCAGTCTGGAGAAAGCTCTGGGAAGGTCTAATAGGAGCCCTTCAATACTTAGAAGGGTTGTATAAAAAAGATGGGGACAGGCATTTTAATAATGATAGGACAAAGGCCAGTGGTTTTAAATTAAAAGGATGTTGATTCAGACTAGATATAAGGAAGAAATATTTTATAAGGAGGGTGCTGAAATACTGGCACAGGTTGCCCAGAGAGGTGGTAGATTCCCCATCCCTGAATCATACTGTACAAGGCTCTGAGAAATCTGATCTAGTTGAAGACGACCCTTGTCATTGCAGGCTGGGTGGACTAGATGAGCTTTAAAGTTTCCTTCCAACACAAATGATTCTATGATCCTATAATTCTAAATCAAATTATTGGAGAAAGGAGCTCACTTGATAGAAGATACCCAGGAAACCAATATAGTGAGTATCCAAACAATTATGTTATTAATCAGCAGTTTGTACGATCAAAAGTCTTCTCTATACTTAGTTCTTTAGAAATCCCAGGATATCTTTATCACATTTGTTCCTCCTTGGATTTTTTTAATTAAGACAAATCCAAATATATTAGCTTGTATCTTTTGACTCTTTAACTCCAATTGCAAATCAGAACACATGCACTGATCTGTATTAACTACTGATGTCTCCCATTGTTGGCTAATTAGCTATTTGATTTTATAGGAATCAAGATGTTAATTAAACAAAGAAACTAATTTTATCTCCTATTTCACATGGAAACAAACAAAATCACCATGATTATTTTTGTATTTTCCATATGTGAGTTTTTTTCTGAAAGTATCTGAACATCAGAATTTTAGAGGGTACGGCAAAATTATTTATGCTAGAAAAAGAATAAGTCCAGGCCTACAAATTCATACAGTGAGAAATTGAATGGGCTCATTGCACATTTATCTTTGGGCTTATAGCTTCCAACACCTAGTGAAAAATGTGATATATAAGTGTATATTCATTACTAAGTTAAATTTTTTTAGTACATATGTCACTTCATACTAAGTTGATACAAAGTCCATGCTCAATAAATCTTCTAAATTAAAATCCCATGCTATATAAATAGAGGCTTGGCTTTTCTCCTCTATATTTTGCAAATAACAAATGCTTTATTAATATTTTTATACTGTGATCTTAAGAATGTCATTCACTTAGTATCTTAACTAAAATACAATATTTGAATTTTTGAATCAACTGGCTTCATTTTAATTTTGGGATGATTGTTTTTTAGAAACACTGACCATCGCAGGGGAGTTGGAATTAGATGATCATTAAGGTCCTTCCAACTCCCTACCTAAATGCAGTTATCTTGGTGCTATTTGCCTGATTGCCCAGAGAGGTTGTGTAGTCTATATCTCTGCAGCTATTAAAAATCTCACTGCATGTGGTTCTGGGCAACCTGCTCTAACTGTTCCTGCTTGAGCAGTGGGCGGAACTGGGTGATTTGGAGAGGCCCTTTCCAGCCTCCACTATACTGTGATTGATTCTGTGATTCTGTTTAATAGCTTTTTCTGAAGACAAGAGAATTTATATTTCTATCACGCATTATCTTGGTATACAGAGAGGGATTGTTCTTTTTTGTAAGATACCTCTAGCTTAAAAGAGAAATTAACCTTTTTTTTTGGTTAAAAGAATGATGCAACAGTACTCCATAACCAAATTGAGCCTTTTGATAAAGTTGTCATAAAAAATATTTTCATAAACTCTGTCAGAAGGAACTCTATGCCTATCTCTTCAGCCTATAATAGTAACTGATGGTGTGATCCAGAGGTGTAAAAATATATTTGGTTTGCTCTATCAGCAGCCTCATTTTTAACCCTGTGAGTGATATAAAAAAATGCACAAAGGCGTTAATTATGCTGATAAACACATCAAATTGAAAGTCTACAGAGTAAAAGGTATTCAAACACCATGGAGATAAGATCTGGCCAAAAGTTGGTTGATAGGTCAGAATATCTCTAAGACATTCCATGAGCAAAGGTATTCAGAGAGCCAGTGTGTCTGTGGTCTAATTGTAGCACACAACCGGGCTACACGAGCTGTTACGAAAGCAATCATACAATCACAACATTAAAAACCCATAGAATAATTTGGGTTGGAAGTGACCTTTAAAACTCATCTTGGGCAACCCCTCTGCAATAAGAAGGGTTATCTTCAACTAGATCAGGTTTCTCAGAGTCCTGTATAACCTGAACTTGAAAGTTTCCAAGGATGGGACATTGTAGCGGCCAAGAGCTTGCTGCCTGGGGCTGCTTGTGAGAAAGTTTTATTTCGCATGTAAGTTATGAAAAACAATAAGATAAAGCACCTGTTGTTTTCCACAGCTGTTGTGGGTCTAGGCATGCTATGTTTTGATTTGGGTGGTGTTGAACCCAGCCAACCATACCAGGGGGTGGTTGGACATTAGTGAATCATCTACCTGGGTTCCTACCTTATAAAAAGGGAATAGGACAATAAACTGAGCTTGTTCTCTGCTCTGCTGCGAACCAAGCTGTGTGGCCATGTCCTTATTGTGCCATTGCAACAGGACATCTACCTCTTCTCTGGGCAACCTTTTCTAATGTTTCACCACCCTCATTGTAAAAAACTTCTTTCTTACATCTAGTCTGAATTGACCCATTTTCAGTTCAAAACCGTTACCCCTTATCCTAACACTACAGGCCTTACGAATGTGTCTGTCCCCATCTTTCTTAGAAGACCACTACATTAGTCAAGCAGGACTTGCCCTTCGTGAAGCCGTGTTGGCTGTCTTGAATCACATCCCTGTCCTTCATGTGCCTTAGCACAGCTTCCAAGAGGATCTGTTCCAAGACCTTTCCAGGCACAGAGGAGAGGCTGACAGGTCAGTAGTTCCAAGGGTCATCTTATCTACCCTTTATTAAAATCGGTGCAAGTTTTCCCTTTTTCCAGTCACCTGTGACTTCACCTATTGCCATGACTTTTCTGATTACATGGTGTAAAGCCCCAGACTCACTTGAAGACCTTCTTAAGGGGGCTTAGGTTATTTTATACTTTAAAGCAGGTGCACAGGAGAAACATGATATTCTCAGGAAGCTAAAAAACAAACTTTATAATAGTAATGACTGCTTGAATTCCAGCATGATTCCAGCTCCTGGAACCCTCCCACCCAGGTGGGGCTTCCGGTGTGTCAGTGACTGACAGCTACTCTGGGCTGGAATAGAGGCCCCGGGAGGGTGGAGTGTGAAGCAGTGAACATCCCACTTTTCACAGCACTCTCCCTGCCCATCCTCCCCCCACACACACGCTTTGGTTGTGTTGAGACAGCAACCATTTTTTCCAGTCTTTCATGCGTGGAGAGTTGCTTTTCAACTACATCAGCAAATTCCCTCAGAACTCTGGGATACATCTCATCAGGTGCCAAAAGACCTCTAATAAAGAAGTTATATTTTCAATAGGAAAAATAATTAGATGACGTATCCTAATCTTGACAATCTTGTGCTGTCTTCAGACATTTCAAAGCTGTAATGTTTTAAGGTAAAGTTTCTGCTCTAAGTAATATGCTGAAGTGCTTACAAACATTGACTCCATTCCAGTTTCCTGAGACGTGCATTAGGTTGGATAAAGCCTGACAGTTCAATAGCCAGTAGAAGTTACCTGGCACAGCCGTTCATATGTGCATTAACTGAAGAAGATATATATCATTAGGATGATTAACACACCATTTATAGTAGTAGCGAAAGGTCAGACATAGATCACAGTAAATCCCTGTGCCAGTAGTAAAATTAATAACATTTATGTTTAAAAAAAGAAAATCTTTTATACTCATGTAGAATTTCCTGGTAGCAGTACCTTACATTGCAAGGAGATTATTGTATTGCCCAGTACAGATTATAGGAGGTGTGTGATGGTTTGATAAGTGTTGCGCTGACCGCTGGCCGCC
>VZRZ01006680.1:394349-449027 GCA_013398175.1 Climacteris rufus | reverse complement strand
TTAACAAAAGAACAACACTTAACAGTACTTAGCTTATAACTACAACTTCACTTACAGACCTATCTTACTAAGATATCTTAAGGCACTTAAACATCTAAAAAAGCAGTATTCCTCCCAGATTTGCTGTAGCATATGCGCACATTTATGCACCCAGACAAAAAGAGTCTGTGCAAGGTACCTGTGAAAAATTCCCCTCAGAGGTCAGTGAAACTGTTCAGATGCCTTTGCATCTCCCAACAGGCGAAGGATCAGGCCTCGAGGAGTGAGGGTATCAGCCCGGGACTCGTCGCTGTTTGGCGAGTCCTCTGAGTAAAGCGAACATGAGGGTCGCTGGCTCTGAGAGGCCCCCCTCAGAGGGAGATGGCTGCTCACAGCCCTCTGCAGTCCGGGAGAGCTCAAAGGGTCTCGCTTTGAACCGCTGTTTATAGGGTCGCATGAGACTGGGCTTTAGTCATAGCAATGTTTCATCTTGGCCACAGTTTGATTCGGTACTTGCTTTGAAAGTGTGAGAACAGGAATGTTATGCCAGTCTGGAAAGAAAAACAGTTTCCAAGGCTGTTCATGAGGAAAACAGGAGCTCGTTAGACAACAGCAGTTCCTGGGAGCAGACAGTATTTCTGATAAGTTCCAAGGAGGGGCTAATCCCAGGTGCTGTCTCTCAAGGCCGAGGCCTAACAAGCAGTTCTCAGATAGCAGTGTGGCCTGGAAAGGGGTGGGGGGATGCACCACCACACAGTGTTGCTTATCTTCTAGTAGTTGATTGCCAGCAATTTGCAGATGACTATTTGTCTGTAATCCGAGCATCCAGAAGTATTTGATTTATCGTGAGGATGTCAGCTTTAATTCATTTTAAAAAAAGACAAAGCAAAATATCCCCCCTTTCTCCCCCAATTACAATTTAATGTTTAAATTTTATGCAGAAGGGTAAGAAAGGGAATTGGAAAGCCTAAAAGACCAAATAAGAGGTGCAGAAACGCAAACATGTGAGTGAGTTGGGAAGTTTTCTGAGGGGACCTGAACACTGGCAGTTTCTTCCACTTTTGTTTAAATTTGTTTCTACTTAGGCATAGTCTTCTTTTGTTCTCATAGTGGTAATATAAGTTGTCAGGATTTTTTTTCTTTTTCCTGCCAGCTGTAGCATCTGAAAAGCCAGTTTCTGTTTTTCATGTGCAGAGTGTTCTTCATAGTTGTGATCATGTCTCTGAGCTGTGGAGATGGAATGCCTCACCTTTCCCTGCCAGCCTCCTGTTGGAATCCAGGCTGAAGCGGTATCTCTGACAAAAGTCAGCACTTACCTGCATGAGTTTTATTTGGTGAATGGCCAAGATGAGATGGGTAGGTGGGAGAGGGGTAGATGCCGTTCCTGCTGTGCCATCAGGGAAGGAGAATTGCTGGCTCACCCTGGCTGACTGTCTTCATTACTTCCCTCCTCTGGTTCAGGAGATGTTCCTTAAGTCAGAGGAACTGGTGCCTTTCTGAAGGTGTTTGCAAGAAAATCCAGTGGACAGCTGAGCCTGGGGAGAAGGTGATTGCTGATAAATAGCAGGGTAAAACTAAATCAGAGAATTTTACTTTGAAATCAGTCTAAACTATTTCTGAAAACATAGTCAAATGAGACTTAGGCTTTGTCGGACACTTTTGGATTAATTCACAGCTATAATACAAATGCTGAACTGTTTACAGAACTGCTATGGGCAATGGCAAAAATACCGAAGGTCAAGGCTCAGGCTCTGATCACTGAGACTGACATAGGTTGCTTGTCTCATCTGAAGCATCCACTTTAATTTGAGTGGGGCTGGGTGTGCTTGAATATCAATGCATGATTAAATATTTGTAATGTATTTTAAGGAAATTGTATGTCTTAACTGATAAGCGGAAGAAGGCTTTAATCTGTCACTTGAAAGAAAACTTCGAAATAACAAAAGACTGTTACGTACTCCTTTTATGAGCAGAGAGAGAAAATGTGACTTACACAGTGCTGTTGACTTGTGAGACTCAGCATTAGTGGGTAGATGCCTTGAGTTTTCTGTTGTTGCTGTAAAACTGGTGTTTGAAATTGAGTCTGATAATCAAGTGACTGCCTCCTTTTTTAGAGGAATGTTGGGGCCTGGAGCCTTGTGTTGAGAGTGGGCCATCCTCTCTGAGAAGGGCATGGGGAAGAGAGGGCTGGGACAGAAATGAGTAAATTTCTCTGATGGACAGAGGTAATTCAAAAGAAAAAAAATGTTATTAATTCCAACTCTGGAGGTAAAACCAGATGAGAAAAACAATCTAATTTATCAAAATGAAGACTGAAAATGCTTTATTTGCCTCCACAAAGAGGAAATATCAGGCAAAGAAAGGCATGCTAAATACCCTGCCTGGAAGGCTTGCAGATAGGAAACTGGGGACATGTTTTTGGCAGTAAGGTTTGGGGCAAGCTGAGAAGATAAATAGATTTTTTGCCTCTAGTTGTGAAGACTGCAGAACTAATTTTCCAAGGAGGTAAATACAAGATGTTGGGCTTCATCGTTGTAAACAGGAGAAATGTAATAATAACTTGTGATGTGGAAGAGGTCAGATGAGATGTCTCTGTTTAAATTCTGTTCCCACCTGAAACTCACAGTGCCTTAACCACACATCCTGAGGGGAATATAGTGGTGTCTGGTCATACTGTGTTTTGTAGACAATGTCTGCAAATACAGCATAAATTACTTTCTCGTTGATTTTAGGGTATGAGATTTGGTGTTATCAAAACATAATTAAGCCTTAAACTTGTTGTATTTATTTTTTAAACCTGTTGTGAGCAAGCATTTTCTTTGACAAACTGCTTAGTATAGTTTGGGATTTCACAGATAAAAATGCAATAATATTTGCAGAAATCATAAAGGAGACAGTTCGAAAGTGTCTGTTCTTCGTGTTAAATTGCAGTGAAAAGTGAGTGATTAGTTTTTTGAACCCTTTGAAAAATTTTCTTTCAGCAGGACTGGTTAAAAAACTGAAGACCCTGATGCTGCTGGGTATGGTTGTTTTTGCTCCATGTGTTCAGCCCTGCTCTGAGGCTCTTCAAAACAGGAATTTTCAAGGAGGAAAGAAACCATTTTTAAGAAATTTGCTCAAGTTGTAAATAGCCTTAATAGATGAGTAGTACTTAATGCATTTTCATATCTTCTTATTTTTTAGATGACTGAGTTTGCGGACAAAAAACCCTTTTGAGGAAGATTGCTAAATCATGTATTTTAGGAGCAATAGCTCCTATGTTCCTGTAACAGCTGAGGCTGGTGTACAGGAACCTTTAGGGTTTAAGCTGGAGCACAGTTTTTGTTTATGTTTATTACTGATTGCTTTTCAATTCCAGAGAATAGTTCCAGAGAAATCTGCAAGTTAAATTTCAGTATGATACCCTTGCCTTGGCTGCCAGCAGCTTTCCCTGGAATTAGGCTTCTGGCAGGGTATGAGCTTGTCCTGGGGGATGAAAGAAAATTGGAGTAATTGTGGACGTCTGCACCACTCTGTCAGAGTATCATTTGTTTTGTTTGTATTGTGCTTGTCCAGAGTCTTAAGATTTGCTTTGAATTCTTGCCTTTACTTTGCCCTCTGCGGAAGTGTGGGTGGGGAGACCTCCCAAGATCTCCCTTCCCTTGCCAAGCTCTGCAGTTCTGATGCTGCTCCCCTGTGGTTCTCCTGCCTGTCTGGGCTGATGGGTTTCCTGGATCCATCATGCCTGGTCCAGAGGGGCTTGTGAGTGTCTTCTACACCAAGGAAAAATCCTGTTCTCACATAATGTGCAATCAATAAACCCCTATAATTCGTGTGAGGTTTGTTTTCAGGTCAGTGTTGTCTGTCAGGTCTTTTTTGGTGTTCAGCTTCTTTTATCTTGCTCTAACAGTTGTAATTCTTAGTTCAGGAGGAACAATGCAATATAAGGTTCATTTAGAAAAAATCAACAACACCCATCAACAAATCCCCACAGAAACACCACCCCACTGCCAATTTTCACTCTAGCCATCTTTGAGAAACATTGTGTCACTGGCTTCCTAGCTCAAAGACTGCTTTTAGTTATGTCAGCAGCCAAATCCCTGGTCTGTCTGATGGTGATCTTCAAGGGTAGGCAAAAGGGAAGATCTTACTTGCTGCTCTGTGGCAGGTGTTGAAAGAACCAGACTTGAATGGTTTTCCTGAGTTGATGGGAAGAGGTAATAAACAACTTACTGAGTATTTTTTGGAAAACTAGTGGTTATCTTGTAAGATTCAAGGGGAAGAATAGAGAGAGGGCCTTACAGTTACAAATTAAGTGGTTTAGCATTCCCTAATTAAAAACTCTACAGATTTTGGAAATGTGCACCTTGAGATTCATCCATCTTCTGCTTTATCAATGAACAGTATATGCCATAGTATACCAAGTTTTCGTCCTAAGCCAGGTGGTACAGAAATCTGATGTGGTTTTTTTTGAGCTAAAGTGTTCAGAAAAGAAAGGGGGAGTATGTTGAGCATTATTTTAATTGTAGGTGGCAAGGGGATGGGTATCACTACTTGCACATGGGGAATTTCTGTTTAATGTCTTCATTGATGACTTGGATGGGGGTATTGAGTCCACCATCAGCAAATTTGCAGATGACACCAAGCTGAGAGTGAGTGTGGATCTGGTGGAGGGTCGGAGGGCTTTGCGGAGGGACCTGGACAAGCTGGATAGATAGACCGAGTCCAACAATATGAGGTTTAACAAGTCCAAGTGCTAGGTCCTGCATTTTGGCCATGGTAACTCTGTGCAGTGCTGCGGGCTGGGGTCAGAGTGGTTGGACAGTGGCCAGTCAGAAAGGGACCTGGGGGTGCTGGTCAATGAGCCAGCAATGTGCCCACGTGGCCAAGAAGGCCAGTGGCATCCTGGCCTGTATCAGGAATAGTGTGGCCAGCAGGACCAGGGAAGTCATTCTTCCGGTGTACTTGGCACTGGTGAGGCCGCATCTTGAATACTGTGTCCAGTTCTGGGCCCCTGAATTTAGGAAGGACGTTGAGATGCTCAAAAGCATCCAGAGAAGGGCAACAAGGCTGGTGAACAGCTTAGAACACAAGCCCTATCATGAACTGCTGAGGGAGCTGAGGTTGTTTAGCCTGGAGAAAAGGAGGCTCAGGAGTGACCTTATCACTCTCTACAACACCCTGAAAGGAGGTTGTAGTCAGGTGGGAGTTGGTCTCTTCTCCCAGGCAACCACTGACAGAACAAGAGGACACAGTCATAAACTGCGCCAGGGGAAGTATAGGCTAGACATTAGAAGAAAATTCTTCACTGAAAGAGTGATTGAGCACTGGAATGGGCTGCCCAGGGAGGTGGTGGAGTCACTGTCCCTGGAGGTGTTTAAAAAAAGACTGGACATGTCACTCGGTTTAGTTTGCCATGGTTTAGTTGATAAGGTGGTGTTAGGTCATAGCTTGGACTTGAGGATCTCAAAGGTCCTTTCCAACCTAGTTAATTCTGCGATTCTCTGATTCTGTGAATTCTGACTACACAGGTCATTCAGAGAGGGTTTATCTCTAGTCAGTAGGTATGAATATCAAGGCCAAAAGATTAAAAGAATGTAGAGTGAAATAGGAGTTAAATTAGAGAGAGTTAAACTAAAATTATGCATGTCTTTTTAAATGTAATTGCACAAATTGGTGCTGGTGGTTTGTTTTAGTCTGCTTAGAAACTTTCTCTCCCCTCTGTGTTTTTTATTGTCTCAGACCTCAAATAATGCTTAGTTTCTTAATTAAAAAAACACCAACTCTGAAGTTTTGGTGGGATTTTTTTGGGGTGGGGTTTTTTTTTGGAGTAGTTTTGTGTGTGTTTCTGTTTTTATTTTTACAGAACCTATGGTAGCTCCCTCTTCAATACATTTTATAAGTATTCTTGAAACTTCCCATACTAAGCCTCCCATTTTTTGGTGCCCAGAATAGTGACTGGTTTTGGTCTTTCTGCTTTTGTTATTAGCAATTCTATGTACAATATGTAGCATTAGTTATGTGCAGTGCCTAGATTGGGTTAAAGGGTGCAAGACAGATTCTGTTATAAGGGACAATAATGGGCAAGTGGCTTGTATAACAACAGTTGACAAGTTAATTGCGTGAGTTTCATATAGCTTTTAACCAGTCAAGAAATGGAAAGGGTATAATGGCTTTGTTTTCAAAAGCAGGACACTGATTATGAATTTGTGTTTGCAGAACAAAGTCAATAATGCAGTTCTGCGGCTTGGGTTTTGATTAGGTGCCCAGAAATGCTTATCATAATCACTGGATCACTGGTACTCAAAACACACAGCTGGGATTTTTTGGGAAAGTGCTCACTTAGAGCATATCACAGGAGTGTTGGAAAAATGAAATTTTGTTTTGACATAGCTAAAAATGCAGTGTTAATGAAAGAGATTGTCATTAGAATGAGTGCTTCATCTCAGTGTCTGCTCAATTTTCAGTAAACTTGTTAGTTTTGTAGTGGGTTTCCTTGCTAATGCAAGGTATATTATGACTTTCATGAAGAAATGTTTGGTATATACACAGGTTTATTTCTTTTTAATAAAAATATGTGTTTTTATGTAATGGTGGTAGTTACTGGGGTTTTTTTTGGTTTGTTTTTCTGGAGGTGGGTTGTTAGATCCGTGTACTACATAAATCCTTAACACCCTCCCACCACTGACACATTTAGTATCTGGAGTTATCTGCAGAACTAATTCTGAGTTAGAAAATGGGTTTGGTTGCCTGAAACTGTTTGAAATATGTAGCCCAGTTGTACTTGAAGGTACACATATAGCAAATATTTTATTAATGCTGGCTTAGCAGACACACCCATGTCTCAGGCTGGATTTCTCTCTCTTCCCAGTTAATGATGGGAGGTGGTGAGAAAGGTGAATTAAAATTACATGCTTTGCTTGCAATGATTATCCCTAGGTAAGGTGATGCTTCCTAGGTGCCCATGTTGGCTTTGATGGTGGAAAGTCTTACAGACTCATATGCAATCTTGTGCTTAGTGTGTCCCTCACACCATCATTGCTATGCCCCCCACCTCTGCTTCTCAGTCTCTGCTGCCCTCCTTCAGTCCTCATCCTTGAAGCTGTAGTGTCAGACATGGGATTCAGCTGCATGTGATGGTTCTCTTCTAGAGGTACCTCTCCTGAGCCGTCTACAGGGACAGTGTTTGCCATACTGCTTTAATTTTTGGCCTTCAATAGCATGTGGGTATACTTGACATGGGTTGTTTTCCCTTCTCTGTATACGAGCACGTACAGTTCCTACACAGATAATTTTTCTGAGGTGTCAGAAGGAAACGATTTTCTCTGAATGAAGTTTAGCTCTTAAGATGATGTTCTTTTGGTGTGGGGATGAGCAAGTGTCTGCTGATGTCCTTCTCCTGGGGAAGTCACTCCAGACCAAAGGGTAGGCTCTGGGGAGGCACTAGAGTTCCCCTATTAACCACATCTTTTTGTCAGCTTTGCCCATACCTTTGTGAGGTGAGGCATTCCCGATGGTTTTAAACAGTTATTACGGCTTTGAGGGATACTTTCCCCTCTCCCCTGCAATTGATACCAGTTCTGAATGAATTCATACTTCAAGTCAGTGGTAGTCTGTGTGCTGGAAGGTTTGATAGGTCTGTAGGTTAGTTCTAATAACTTTGCCAATGTAAGTGAAGAAAAAATACCAGCTTCTATAAGCCTAGCCTTTCTGGGCTAGTGATGTGCATTTTGTACACCTATTTTTAGAGCCTCTTGGAAGGTGGAAGCAGTCATGAGCTTTGTCTGGCTATGTGACGTGCTGCTATCAGTTGATAAACCCCAATAAAAATTCCTGTTAAGCCTTGAAGGGCAAGATAGCACAGTGGGCGTAGAGGGTGGAGTAGGTTAGTGTTGTGGTATGGGAAGGATTGGTTTAGCACTTTGGTTTCAAGAAACTTGCAGCCTCAGCTCGAGTCCTGTGTGCAGCTTTGGGCACCCTGATATAAGAAAGATACAAAGCTATTGAAGAGCATCCAAAGGAGGGCTGTGAAGATGGTGAAGGGCTTGGAGAGGAAGCCTTATGAGGAACAGCTGAGGGCACTTGGTCTGTTCAAGAGACAGGAGAGACCTCATTGCAGTCAACAGCTTCCTCACGAGGGGAAGATCTCTTCTCTATGGTGACCAGTGACAGGACCCGAGAGAATGGTTGGAGCTGTGTCAAGAGTGATTTGTGTTGGATATTAGGAAAAGGGTTTTCACCCAGAGGTGGGTGGGCACTGTAACACACTCACATGCAAGTGGTCATGGCCTCAAGGCTGCCAGAGTTCAAGACCGTTTGGATGGTGCTCTCAAACACATGGTGGGATTTTTGGATGTTTTCTTTGCAGTGACAGTAGTTGGACTTCAATGATTCTATGAATTGGTGTTTCCTTTTGATAAAGTTGATGGCTTTATGCTGTGCCTATACTGGCATTTATGTTCAAATCATGAGCATGTGTGAGGAGAAGGTGCTGTTGTGCTGGTGCATTGGTCTTGATGCTGTGCTGCATAGTGGCCTTGCAGTGCATGGGATGACATCTTCCACAGTGGAACTCAACTGATAATGTTCTCTAGGAACACACCTGAAACTTGCTGACCCCTCACAGGTGCCTACAGCACATAACTGGGTTAGTTGTGATTGGAAGTGAAGCTCACTGAGGACTGGTGGAAAGAATTCTTCTTTGCAGGTCCTCTCCATGTCTAATGCAGTTGTAGCTGCAGAGGTGGTGGGAGGGACAATGACTTAAAACTCTGACAGCTTGTAGGGGTACTCTGTCTAAAGTAGTGTACTTGCCACACTGTAGTCAGGAATGTAACAGTGCATGCTAAAAGGAAAAAAGTGAGTATCAAACTCCTTTGAAAATTTCCTTGTGATGGATTGGTTCTTGTAAGGAGCTGCTGGCTCTCCTGTTTCCCAGTGTCACCGGTCTAATAAAGGCACTGGGTTCACTGTCTCCATGGCCAGAAGCTGTGGTTACACACCACTGTCCTTGTGCTAAAGCTCCAAATGAAGGGTATGGGGGTATATGGTCTTAAACAGTCTTTGCAAAGAGAAAAGTTCAATTTGAAGAAAATACGGTGGTTTGGTTTGGTGTTTGTTTATTTGTTTCTGCATCATTCCCCTTTTTATAGGGGGAAAAGGTGGTATGCAGCCATTTGAGGAAGACTGATTAAAGCAATCCATATCTCTTACTAAGCACTTAGGGACTCCTTCATGTAATTTGTGAGCACATTCCTCCAAGAGCATGGTTGCATCCGTTGAGCTGAGCTGGCATGTGTCTGGGACCCAGGCTCCCCAGGCATCCCTTCCAAACCTCAGGGGCTTTGAGATTGTCTGTCGCTTAAAGGAGCAGTGCAAGAGCAAGGAACAGGTCCCTGCTTTGGGGTAGCTGTTGCATTCTCTTCTGGCTGCAAAGTGGTGTTTTAAGGGCATTTTGATGTGTTTGTGTGTTATGGCTGAATGTAGGCTATAGCTGGCAAAACTCGATGCCTAACCTGCACCTGCGTGCATGGTTTTGGTTGTTTTGTTGGGTTTTTTTGCCTAAGTGCTGACTACTTAGAAGCTAATGAAATTCAGAGAAATTATCACTTAAAACACAGAGGGCAAGTCAAGTTTTCTTTTGTGGTTTGTTTTTTTGTGAAGCTACTGAAAGGCTTGATAGATGTCGAAATAAAATGACCCTTGCTAAAAGGGGTAATGACCGTAGAGTGTAAATATAAAGTGGGTGAAATCCAAGTCTGAAATGGCACTGCAGGCTGTTGGCGTAGCAGACTGTGTGTGCTTGTGTGTTTTGT
Organism: Climacteris rufus; assembly: GCA_013398175.1. NCBI lineage: Eukaryota > Metazoa > Chordata > Aves > Passeriformes > Climacteridae > Climacteris > Climacteris rufus. The sequence goes on along the minus strand of VZRZ01006680.1, from coordinate 439,254 downwards.
ATGCATATTAAAGATAACTAATGCTAATTATGATTAGCTGTATAGTGCCTGTCTGAGGAGAGAGTCAGATGGACAGGGCTCATTAGTACCTCTGAATTTGTATTTGCTTGAGTAGAAAATGTAAGCTTGGGGTTATCTTACACTCCCCTCCCCTTTAATAAATAGTATGTTAAATTCATCCTGCTAATGTTATCCTAAAGTTTACCTCTAGAGTAATAACATGAAAGGTGGAGTGTAGCAGACTGGACAATAGAGAGACCTGACTTTATTTTCTTGGGTTGTGTCTGCACAAGGAAATGTAATGTCAGCCCGCTGGTGTCAGGCAAAGTCTCAACAGTGACTGTACATGTGTAGGGTTGAACACTCCAGCTCTTGGTGGTAAACCCAACAAACAAAAGCATCTCTAGAAAATGAAAATGTTACACAATTAGAAAAATAAACAGAATCCACACTGACATTTTTGTGTAGGTCAGTAAAGATTTCAAAGAATGTATCTGTGTTTTCATGCTCTTTTGCTGAAAGCTGTGATACTGATAAATTATTTTACTATCCAATACTATGGTATTAAGTCTTCTTCACTGAGCGCTTGAATTCTTTTTCAGCTTTCATCTTTTACTTCTTCCTAGGAATAGTACAGTTAGGTTTAGCAGCAGAGTTCAGATGTTATGCTTGAGTTGAGATAGTTCTTACTCATTTTTTATAAGAAGCACCCATTTGTAATTAAATTAATTTATGGTCAAATACTCAGGTGACTTGCAGAAAAGCTGATGCTAATGCTCTAGCATAATGTATTTTTCAGAATTTTTACCAGACCAATTAAAATGCTGTTTATCTATTGTTATGTTTTTCTTAAACTAACAACCTATTAAGAGTTTCCAGCTGTCAATTATTCTTTTTTTTAGATTTGCTTAATTAAAATTAGAATTAAGAAGAAACATAACTATCATAGTTTCTGTAATTTCAAAAACTTTTAATGAGCAGCTTGCTCATGGCTCTTTATTCTGTATTTTGTAGCATTGCATAAAAATTGTACGATCTTAAAGAGAGGCTTGGACAGAACTGCAATGTCTTCCTTCAGCAACTGCTATGGTATTTCCCAATGTGATGCTCGAAAGTGCAAAAATAATCAAGGTATGCAATGCAAGAAGAGAAAACCATGGTCAGTTATTGTCATATAAGTGATAGTCACAGTTGTTTCACTGGTACATATGCTCATTTTTTCTTGATCACCTAAAGAGCTTCACTTTTTAGTCTGCTGGGAATAAGGAGTAAATGTGCATGGTGTTGGATACGGTTTTCTCAATGCAGAGTATTTCTCTGCTAATTATCTATCTAGTCAACCCGTGGTATCTAAAGTGAAGTTAAATGAATGCTGGTTACAAATCTGGTCCTGCAGATGGAATAAATGACCAAGTATAATTGAAGCAAATACTGTGTTGACTATAGATTTTGCATATCTTGTAGGTGAATGTACTTAGAGAAGCAGTGACTGTGTACAGTACATGCACTTCTCTATTCACTGCAGCACTGATTGCCAACATGTCTTCCTCAGTCATTGTTATTGCTGGAAGAGATACTCTGTTTTACCTGTACTTGCAAATTACAGGTTGACAGAGATGCTACTAGACTGGGCTCAGCTGCATGTCAGGGCCTTAGAAGCAAGAAAAGGTTGGAGCTGTAAGGGTATGAAGAGGAACAGTTGGATATGGCAGCTCATATCTGAACAGCAGGCTTTTCTTTTGCAGAGAGCAAGCAGTGTTTTCAGAAGTGTAATGAACCTTCATGGATAGCAGAAATATTCTCACCAAAGTTACCTCTGCCTTTCAGATGTTTGCTGGAGTTATTGTGCCAGTGTTAGGTTGGCAGCGAGGGGACGTGTGGAGGTGGCTGACAAAAAACAAATGAGTTGAATGAGGATGAGAGGAAAAGTAAAATGTTTTGCCTCCCTTGGAGGGAGATGTCAAAACTCTTTGACACTGAAAGCTAGGCTACTGGCCCTCGTCTGAGATTGGTTCTCTAGAGGATGATCTTTGATCTCCACAAGTTCATGGGAGCAGAAAATGTGTAAACCCAAGTTCACGTAGTTGCTGTTGTATGAATAGCATGAAATTATTAAGGTTTGATATTGATAGGCACTGATGCATTTTTGCAGGGATGAAGAAACTGAGGCATGAGGTTTATGCAGTAGTTGTGATGGGGTTTATATGTGTGTACCTCTGTTATCTGCCACAATTAGGTTTGAATAGCCTTGTGAAACCTAGACTGAGGTTGCTTGTGATTCAGGATACAGAAAAACCAGATATGAAGGTCAGTGATATAAAAGAAATGTTTAACTGTGAAAGCAGGACTCCTAAACCTACATATTATGGGAATTTCAGCACTCTGACTTGAAAACTCTTCCTATTTATGTTACATTTTAGGCTTTATTGTGTCACTTGAGACTATGTGCTTGCAATTTCAGCACTTGTGATTTATTGATATCATTCCCTATTTTATAGTAATGTCAAGTGAGGCAAATAGCATCAATCATGCACTCTGATGGACACAGACCTGGAGGCAGGACAGGATGTGTGGGCTCGGGGTGGTCCCAGCCTGCGTGGTTCAGCTTCAGTGTTCTGCTGCTTGAGGAACGAAGACCATCATATGCAAACCATCTGGGATTGAAGAGACCACATGTTATGAATGTGAGAGTAAGTTTAGATGGGTTTTTAGTTCTATTGGGGCAGCCCGCACCCAATGCCACTTTATCTCTCTAGTTCTTTAATAATGACCGATCAGGACTATTACAATATGAACTGGTTTATTGAATAGACACAAGAAATAATAAGACCAAAATTTGAACAGAACTATTTACGACACAGGATAAACAAGGAGATTACTAGTACAGTGCATGATAAAAAGGTACCTATATTACAGCTAGCAAAGAAATAGTAGGATTAGGAACCAATGTAATTTACCAATTAAATGAAAGTGTACAGCAGTTTCCTTTCACTCAACTTCTAGAAGAGAAGGGACAAGATTCAAAATGCTGACATCTCAGCATTTTGGAGAGAAGCATTTGCACACTTCGAAGAGTACACAGACGATTGTCTGATTTCTGGAACTCACAGTCGTCTTTTATGTATGTAAAATCCTTATGTTTGTCAGTCACAAGTTTGAGCTTATCTGGTATATTCTGCCTTTCCAGCAAAGAGCTTACTGCTGGCACCAAGAGTCTTAGGGGGAAATGTTCCCCTAATTTATGCATCAGCAGATAAGATTGGTGGCAGAGGGCGGGTGCAGACGGTCCTGCCACACCACAGGCAGCTGATTTTGGGGTGCGGGATAAATAAGTGTGTCAGCTTTTCAGTCAAGGGAGAGTCCTGCCAGCCTGGGAGTCATCCTTTTTTCTGGCATTTCTATTGCACCAAGTTTGTCCTGAAATAGAAAAATCATTGACAAAGGATGAGGAAAGACTGACGTACTCAATGCCTTCTTTACCTCAATCCTTAATAGTAAGACTCGTTGTTCCCTGAGTACCCAGCCCCAGAATAGGATGACAGGGATGGGGAGAAGAATGAAGCCCTGTAATCCGAGGGGAAGTGGTCAGTGACCTGTTACAGCCCTTAGACACACACAGCTGTGGCACTGAATGGGATCCAGGGGAAGCTCAGGGAAGATCTTAACATGCTGCCTGACAAGAGGTTGTAAATGGGTGGGGGGGATTGGGCTCTTCTGCCAGGTAACAAGCAATAGGACAAGAGGAAATGGCCTCAAGTTGCATCAGGGGAGGTTTAGATTGGATGTAAAATTGCAAAATTGGATTGCAAAATTTCTTCACTGGAAGGGCTGTCAAGCACTGGAATAGACTGTCCAGGGCAGTGGTGGAGGCACCATCCCTGGAGAGATTTAAAAGACCTTTTGTTGTGCTTTAGGAGTGATAATTCCCAATTTAGTGCTCCCATCAGGACTCTTCCCAAACCAGACACTGCTCACTGGCTCCCCCCTCCACCTTCTCCTCCTCCTTCCTGCTCCGGGATGGAGTTGAGAATTGGAGGCACAAAAAGGTGAAAATCATGGGTTGAGATAAGAACAATTTACTAGAAAGAGCAATGAGGTAAGAAAAATTAACAGTAACAGCAACAATATTGATAACAAAAGGTATAAGGCAAACTATTTACATGGAAAGTAAAACAATAAGACAATACCGGACCATTTCACCTGCCACGATGTGAGATGATATCAAATAACAGTAGTCTGGCCATGTCCTCTTCCTGGCTACTGTTAAAAATTAACCCCATCTTGGCTGAAACTAGAACAAGCATAGATGTGGCACTTGGGACATGGTTCAGTGGTGGACTTGGCAGTGCTTGGGGGAACAGTTGGACTTGATGATTTTGAAGGTCCTTTCCAACCTAAATGATTCTGAGATTTTATAAGCACTTACAGGTTATACCAGTGTGTTAGGGGATGATGCCACAGCCAGTTCTGTCTGGAAGCCTGTCCTTAGATTAATTTGGTGGTTATAATTGATTTTCCACACATCTCTTCTTCCATAGCAAAATAAGCTTAGAGTCTGCATATTAATCAATGCATGCTTTTTTCTTCTGTGTATTGTCCTCACTGCCAGTTGGTGATAATTAGGCCATGGTTGTATGTCATTGTTGCTGACAAATAGGTTTTGCACAGACTCTTGCTGTGCTTGGGCTGTTCAGTTTCACATACTGCCAGCTTGGGTGCTTGTGGACGTCTGTTAGTCGGTTTGGCCTCAGTGGGAGTCAGATCAGAGATTGCACTATGTGGGTTTGTTATGTTCACATCCTGTAGCTTATGCTGGGTGTTTTTGATGCTTGACCACAGAAAAGTTTATTTTCTGATTTTTGTAATTTGTTTGTGATAAACTGAATGGGGAATTAGAAAATGGGATAGCATTTCTGTTATAAGAAAAAAACAAACCCATGCAATCCATGTGCACATGTACTTCAGTTATGTTTCAGTTAGGTTTGTGTCCTAGTGCAAAATTGGTTGTCTTGGCCCTGCACTGTGCTGGTGGAAGAAAGGACAGGCTCTCAGGCTGCATTGGTGGCCCAGTTCATCACTGTATTGACTTCTAGAAGCTGGCAGTCCCTGGGATTCTCTACTAATCTACCTTGTTTTTCAAAACAAGAAGTCAGCAGAACATCCTCTTGGGTTGGTCTATCTTATGAGTATTTTGGTTTATAAGTAGTTTCTGTAGCTTCAGTGGTAACTGGTTTCACAGGGAAGCATTGCTCTGCTCTGGGTTGATGAGGGATGCTCCTCACCAATGCATTGAGGAGCATTTCACACTTCACCTGTGGGACACTATCCTGAATTTACTGTTTGTTTTGTATATGAGAAAAGAAATCCTCCTTTTTACTCTTTAACTGTTGTCCTTGGCAAACTGTCTGTATTCCCCAGTGTATTTAGCTGGTGTATGAGATGGAGTTGTCATTGCTGTACTAGTGTGTACACTGTATACAGTATTGCAGTCTTGTTTGTCCAGGAAAAATAAAAGGTTCCTTTTTGTTTACCTCTTCTCACCTGCTCAGAATTCAGAGATAGGTGTTGTAGACAGGCCATGTACTGATTTTTATAAGGAGTAATACAGCTTTACATTCTTTCATTTATTTTTGTGTTGCTTGAAATTTGGTAGGCATTTACATTGAAACTGTCTTTGTGAATGGTTTCCAAAACTGAATGCAGTCTTTTGCATTGACAAGTAGCAAATGCTTTCTGTGCTGCTTTAATCTTGTATTTCCACCTTTCAAGAGTCAGCAGAACTGTCTGGGTAAGGCTTGAAGGTGAAGTGGGCTAAAAGGTGAAAAAAGTGGGAGTCCTTCCCCTCCTTTGGCATCCCCTTATTCTTGTTCCCCTCTTCCTTACTGCATTTGTTCTCTGAGAAGAGCCAGAATTGGTTTCTTCGGAAGGGATCTGTGGTTGTAGGGTGTATTTTTTTACAGCTTTTGCATTTCACTAATGGCGAGAATAGAAATGTCCTGTTGTGGTAGAAGGCTCTGCTTTCCATCCCTTGTGAACTGTCCTGGGCAAAGAAAGGAAGAATTTGTTACTTTGCTTTTGCACATGTGCATTTTTTTTACATAATAATGTAATAAACAAATTGCTTGCACTCTCAGAATGAAAATATCAGGTGTGTAACACTGATCCCTTCCAAGAGTAAATGCTGGAGATCTGGGATTCATGAAAGACTGAATGGGACAATGCAGGTTTTGTAGCCCTGTGCTGTTTTCAGTAGAATAAAGAATAAGGGAAGGAGTGCTCAAATGGTGGTCTGAATAAGGTATTTGGCAAACAGAATTGATTTGGAGTGTTTGCTTTTCTAATAATTTGCTGTTAACTCTCAAGTGAGTTTCTCATCAAATTTTAGCAATAGTAATTTGCATTATAACTTCTGTTACTTTTTTCTGACAGACTTTGCAAGCAGTTTAATATACAGATAGCACAATAATAATAGCCCCATATCCCTGAATACAGATTTACAGAAGCCTTTTTTCCAGATTTTTATGTCCTTTAAGTTTCTGCCTTCCTCAATGGTGTGTTTGGAGTGAAGTGATGCCAATGTTGGGTGGAAGCTCTGATTATTTTTAACAAGCTTTCTACCTGACTGTGGAAAGCTGAGTAGTGTACTTTCTCAAATGTTATTTCACAGTATGGTGTTAATGCAGTGTGTCTGTGTTGCTGCATCCCCCAGGGATGCCCCTTCTGAGAGGGAGGGTGGAGAGAGCCCTGCATGGCAGTGTTCCCAACCACTGCAGTGGCCCTGACACTGTGCTATCAGGACTTGTAAAAATTACTACTTATTTTTTCTAGTAAAATATAATATGGTTCTGAGGGAGCAGGAAAGACATCCCTGTGGGGAATCTCACTGTTAGGGCCATTTTTAGGTCTGTCCACCTTACAGCTCTGACCCAGGTTTTCAGCATACTTTGGTAATACACAGACATGGAAAGTATGATTTAAACTCTTGCAGCTCTTTCATTCCGTTTCCTCTTCAATGGCAGTGATGGCTTTTCAGTAGTGTTGTTTGGACATCTCTTAACAAAGCCTCTTATGTTTCCCTCAGTGCAGAAATACTTGGCCTGTGACCTGAGTGGTCCTGAACCTAGAAAAGAAACTTTCATGGTGGTTTTGACCTTCCCTTGTAACTGCATCTGAAAACATCTTTATATTGCTGTCCTATACCTTGTTATCTCATGCAAGCCCTAGTGCAAGGAGATGAAACAGTTCAGGTGCTTCAGGTGTTGCTAGGTGTATAATCAGAGGTGCCTGTTGTGTATCACTGAAATGGATTTATAGTGACAGTTTATTCAGGCTAATTGCATTTGACAGATTTTAGTTTAAAGTTTTGAATCAAGTGGGTAGATACATGTTTTGACAGCACATGTTATTTCTAAGAAAGTTCCATGAGTTAGAGACAGAATGTAGTATCTGTGAGGAAGAGAGTTTTACAAGTCAAAAAAGGTCTGATGACATGACTACCCTGAAACATTTTAAACACCAGAAAAAATGCTTTAAAACCCCTTATGTATTTGAAAAGGCTAAGAACTGATGACTTGACATTTTAAACAAATCTGCATTTAATTTATTATTCTCTATTATGTGGGAAGAAATATATATATTGTAGACTCTAAACTTGTCAGGCAACCAAGTTCTGAAGATTTACTGAAATGGTGAAAGGCACGGGTATGGAATCTAATTTCACTGTGAATGTGGAGGAAAAACAGTAACGGTGTTTTTCCTGTTAAAAGATGAGGAATTGTTGTGGAAGTACTAAAGTTCTCACAGTAGTTTGCATTTATAGATCAATAAGGTGAACAGATGTTTGCCAAGGTCAGGAGATGGTTAGAGGAAGAAAAATGTCTATGTTACAATTTCCTGTAAGCCTGAGCCTGGGAAGAACCCACTGTTAGTAAAGATTTGATACTTATTTTCTATGTTTAAGTAGCAAATGAAAATGAAAGTGTGTTTGAACTAAGTATCTGTTCACTCTATGATACTCTTGGTTACTTTGAAACAACTTCAGCTGTCCTCATAGTTCTAACAAGGCAAGTAAGAACAGCTTTGGTGTTAATGGATGATATTCGCTATTATGTTAGCAGAGGGAAGAACCACTTAATGTACACTCTATGACCACAGAGAGTGAGGATGAAAGACCATGTGGCCCTGCCAGCAAAAGGGAGAACTCTGTTGCTGATTTGAATGAGTTGAGGGACTCTTAAAAATACTCCGTTTTCAAAATAATTGTGGTTGTGGATGATTTAGGTGGGTTGCTGATAGACTGTGGATGTGGGTTGCTGATATAGAAGTAGATCATCAGTAAAGTATGTGTGTACATACTGTGAATGTAATACTAAAAGTTGCTTTATTTTCAGTAATTTGTCAGTTTGGGGTCCTGCATTGTGTGGAGTCCCTTACCTCTGAGACTGAGTGTGATGAGGAACACTTACCTTGGCTAAGCCTAGGCCGGGTACAAGTAAGGGAACTGCCTTGTATTCTCCTAAGGGTTTTCAGGGCCTCTGGAGCCAGACATTGTGCTGCTGCTGCTATGCTGTTTTAAGTTGAACCCTCCTGACATCTCAGCAAATGCTGGGAACAAGATGCCCACGTTCCTGAGCTTGTGAACAGGAAGGGGAGAGCTAGGAGAAGGCTATTTGCTTATAGCTTACTGACAAGCTTGCTTCTTGATGGAAGATAGTTGTTGCCAGCTGGAAGGAGAAGGACTGTAAGCTCCAGTGCAAATCTCTGACCTTTTCACCTGTTTTGGGTTGAAACCACTAAGTAGTTCTTGGTGTCATTCTGTATGAAGGTAATGCTTGAGATGGTCTCAAGGCTCACATGGAAACTTCCCTACTTGGACCTTTCAGCTCTGTGATGTATTTTCAGGTGATCTTTTTACTCTTTTCTTACTTTTGCTGTGACATGTTCAAGGATTTTTGCCACAGTTATTGTGGCTGCTGTGCATGGCTGGTGCCGCTTTCAGCAGCAGAACACGGTTGGAAATGGAAGGAGAACATGAAGGGAGTCTTCTGAATGTGGGAATAGGAAGGTAGATATAGGTTGCCTTAGATTATATTAGCCTGTACATGGAATAAAAGCAGGGTATTAAGGTATTAACTGATGTCAGCTGTATTTTGTAGTATGTTTTCAGTGGTACCATCACTTTCAACTTCTCAGCATTGACATCTTGGGTTTGAAGGCTTCTTGCCCTGAGTGTGAAAACGAATGTGTGCAACTTTTAGAGAGTATATCCTTTCAGAAGAGGATGAAACATCCACAGAAGAGATTTTGTTGCAGCTTGGGGCAACTTTTGTCAATGTAGGTCATAAGCAATTTTTAATATCTGCAGATAAATCTGTGTTGAGAATTGGAGGAGAAATAAACTGTTGCATTGCTGCTCCATAGCGTTTGGATTGTGGGCAGCTTGTGTAGAATTTGTGCTCCACATTTAGTACTCTGGTCAAATTCACTGTTGAGGGTCAGCATCCCTGCTTAGAGTCCTTGGATGTTGCATCAAGCAAAATAAAATGCATGTTATTTGTGTTTTCACAGCACATTGTGACCTAGCTAGTCTTAAATAGAGTTGACAGCCATCATGTTTGTTTCGCTATTAGTGTGTGGAAATAAGGCTTCCTTGTACTCCCTGCACAAAGCATCATTAGTGCTCAGTGGAATTTTTTGTAGTAGAGCATTAGGCTCAGTAACCAAATAAAATTTTTTCTTCCTCTCCAGTGTTGTAACGTGTGTGAAATCTTTCATAGTATAACTCCTTCTTATTACATCTTGATAGAGCAAGGGGAGAGAGGTGGGAAAGCATAATGTTGTTTTCTTTTTTGTGATGATGATTTATCAGGATGCTGTAGCTGACGAGTGTCAAAAGAAAGATAATGTTTTAATCTTCCAGATTATTAATTTAAAAGACAAATAAAAAAATCCCCACAAGTAAGTCACTGTTTGAAGGATTTATGTGCTCTAAACAGAAGAAATACAACTGAGCTATTTAATACAAAAGAATGTTCACTTTTCAATTTTGTGGTTCCAACACAATTAAAAAAACTGGAGGGTTTTTCCCCCACCTTAGCAGAGGTCTAAAGCTTTGGGGGTTTTTTATGCGTAATGATCTGTGATGATGAATCTCTTTTGTGGAAAGCCGTTAAATTAATATGAATTTGAAATACAGTCTTGTAAGATGCTGCATTTGAACTTAGTACTTCTCATGAGTCTTCAAATCAAACGTGTGTGAGCATATCTATTCTGCTATCACTGTTGTCAAGATAGAGAGCAGCTACTGTTAGTGGGTGGACCTAGAAGAGGACTCTGAGCCCTTAGTATAGTTGAAAAAAAAACAGAAACTCACATTCTGAATTTTTGGTGTCTGGTTCACGTCTTCAATTAGTTGCTTTCTCTGTTCTTGTCTGAGTGAGAGATGTTTGTGCAAGATTCTGGCAACCACAATAACAACATGTCTTCCTATAGAAAAGCAAGAGTTGTCAGGCACAAGTTTTTCTCATGTTTCAATGTTTTGCATAACTAAGCTTGCATGTGGTACTTACTTCTATGTTATTAGAAAAGTACTATAAGAATACCACACTGGAAGAAAGTTCTTGGATTGACAGGATCTAGTCTCCCTGTCTCCCAGACCTAACCAACAGTTGGAGTATTCCACAGTGCTCAATAAGATCAGAAATCCAGAAGCCATGGTGGGAATATACTTTGTGAATAGGAAAGTGTGAGATCATAAACAGGGTACTTTGCTGTCTATTTGGTTAATATTCTGTACTGGTTTGGAAACAAACCAGTGGAGGAATTAACCCCACAGAAAAATATTGTGAGAGGTTCCAAGTCAGAACTACAATTTAATAGGAGAAAAATTAAAAGCAGTAATACAGAGAAACACCAGACTGAACTGACAAGGCAACGATACAACCTGATACCCTGTTTGGTCAGGATAGTGATAGCAGTCCAGTTATGTAGTGGCTGCAGTTGTGCTGGAGCGATAGATGTGGTCTTGGATGACGTGGAAGAAATCCTGTCTGCCTCTGGGGTTCCAGTGGTTGTGGAGCTCATCTCCTCTCCTCTCCAGATCAGTGGAGATCGGTGTCTTGTGCTGTTTTCTCCACTCCTTTTACCTGCGTAAGATGTTCAGTTCCTTCTTTTTGGGGCAGAGCATATCCCAATGGGATGATGCTATTTGATGGCTCATTGGTGGACAGAGTAGCTTCTCCTTCTTAGAAGATGCTATCAGGGTTGAGTCATTAATGTGAAGATAAGAGGCATCACCTCCTCTTGTCTAATGCCCAGTTTGCAATCTCTGGAGGGTGTGGGGTGCAGCTGTGTGAATGACCCATCGTTAACGAATCATCAATGGGTGATAGAGATGGTAACAGAATACATTCCTTTGGTTACACTTTTCATATAACCCAAGACACATTCCAAACACTGAAATCAGTAAAGCTTTTGCTGAAGACTGTCTGTGGAAGAATTCAGATGAAGGCTGTGTCTTTAAAGAGAACAGTTGCTGTAAGGTACCAGAGGTAGTATTTGAAAATGTATATATTGGAAAAATTAGTGTACTTCCATACAGTGGCCTTCATGCATTGGGAAGTGGTTTGAAGTTCTTTTCTCCTCTTGTCCCATATTGCTTCCTGCATATTAGTTGCTTTTTTTCCCTGATGTTTTCTTGAATCTCATACTGGATTTTGGAAAGTTGTAGGCTTAACATAGCTATCTTTCTGATTGTTGTGTCATTTGAAATTTATTTTATTTGAGGTTGACTGAATTCGTTCAAGTCCAATTTTGGGTGGTTCTGCTTAGCTTTTCAGGCTGAAGAGTTGTGTTCTATAAGATAACAGGCTTGTCTGGCGAAGCCTGTAACTCCTTTGGCTTATTTTTTCCAATAAAATTGAGAATCCTGATTTATATAATTTGTTCTTGTTTGTCTATCGTGGTTGTGTGGAGGCGTGACACGGGGATAGGTTTGGTAGAGCAGTGCAGACGCACGCCCCGTTACCCCCAGAAGCGTCCTAACGGGTCGCTCTGGGGTTCAGCCTCGAGGGTTGACCCCTGGTAAGCAGCACAGTTAGTGCAGGTGGTGTGGCACAAGCGTACACAGTGTAGAGTGAAGTGAATCGAGTGGTGCCAGTACAGAGGCTGGAGGGGTATTCAGCATGGAGTTCCAAGGTCTTTAATCTTGAAGGGGTCCAGAGGCAGAAGACCGGGAAAACCAAGGGTTCAAGGCTTTTAAACCAGGGGAAAAAGGGAGGAGAAAAGGTCAGGGACCAACGAGGAGAGAGGAACTGGGAACAAATGTGGAGTGACGTGACATGAACTAATAGGGAAGAAGGGTAGGTGGGGAGAAGAACTGGGAGCCAATGAACAACCAAGTACAAAGGAACATTCTGGAGAGACTCCGTAACTGGGGAAAGAGGGAGGAGAGTTGCTTGGCCCAGTCACGGGGAAACAATCTACATACAGACCCAAAGCATTATGGGCCGCACCACTTTTTCTCCGTAACTCGAAGGATACTAGTTCCCCAAGTGGTGCCACCATCGAACGGCCCTTTGATAAAGTGGTCTGCCACCCAGCTCACTCCTGAGCTGGACCACTGCAACAGAGGGGTATGTATGCAATGCACTTGTTGTGTGATCCCTGCTGAAGGGAGAATTGGTGCTCGGGCCCATCATGTGTTACTGTGGGCCAGCCTGCTGAACAAAGCTGCTGGGTTGTTTCTGTGATGGCTTCACTCTGTCTTCATTTGCTTGTTTATCTCTTTAGTCTTGTTTTTTGTTAATAGGTCCTGGAAAGGAAAAGGTACTTGGTTTTGAGTATTAGCTCAATGGCATGATGGTCACGTACAGTAACATTTAATCAGTAAATGAAAATGCAGAATGCAAACTGTAGAGGTGAAACCCGAAATGTGTCCAATTGAGAGAATGACAGAATGCCTCAAACTGAGGAATCTTTTACCTTTCTCTGTTAAGCACTTCTGAAGGTCTGTTTCTTTATTATTGAAGTTTTTATTGTTAATGCTTTATGTATGCAGTAGCGATGGTCTTGTCTTTGATCTGGTGGATGAAATTAAATAAGTTGTCTCTGCCTGCTAGAGCCAGAAAGCAGAGACGTGAAGAAATGGCTTCATCTTAGAGACAATGGGAGTGGGGCATAGCATCAGAGGTTGAAGGCTAGACTTTCTTTTGAATGTGCAACGTGATTATTATGAAAAAAACCCTCATGGACATGGAGTAGCTGCTCAAAACCCAGCAGCTGCATGCACAATGATGTGAAAATAGCTGGTATCTTGTGGGACAGTGAGGTTTGGGTGGGGTGTTTATTTTATTTTTTTAATAAAAGGTAACTCAAGTACCTTAAAAACAGATCTAGGGCAGGATCTGTTTCAGCATGAGATGTGTAGTAATGCTGTATTAATTCCCTCATCACAGTTCTCCTGTTGTGGATAGATAAAATTTCACAGATTTTATAGAGGAAGGATTGAAGAACTGGACCTTCAAGTCAAAACAAATCAAATCAATCAACCATCTATTTGACTCTGTCATGTGGCAAGTAGCATCAGGCTTTTGTATATGCCTTGAAAGTGATCCAGGTAATGTGTTATGTTGTTTAATCCTGGTGTTGATAGCTTAGTTCCTTCTGGCTTGCTCGTAGTGGTGGTTTTGTGTGCTAAAAAAAGGTTTGTCTAATTAGAGATGTGTTGGCATCTTGGGTAGCATAAATGTTTCAGGAAGGATCTTCTGGACATGCTCTTCCTGAGTCAGCAAGTCCTCATCATGCCAAACACTTGATGGTTAAAGTCAGCAAATGCCAGAAATATCTTGTTAATTCATCTTCACATTGTTTGTGGAATGAAATTGGGAAATTGTCACTTTTATTAATATAATAATAATAATTTTAGTAATCCAACTAGTTGGACAGCTTGCAGAGAAGACTGAGTCACAGACTTGCTGCCTGAGCCAAGAATAGTTCTGCATCAAAAGAATATGAGAGGGACCTTTGGCATACATGTGGAGTACTGTCATAGTGCAAAATAGTTAAAACACCTCATGTTAAAACTGGTGAATTACATCAGACTTCTCACATGACTCTATTCAGATGTCTGTGGCTCAGCCCAGTGGCAGCAGAGGATGATTCCATTCTGCATCATCTGGAGAATAACATAAGTAATGCGGTCTATGGAGGAGTTGCTTTAACAATGTAGATGGTGCCACTCTCTCAAGGGTAGATAAAGAACTGTATGCAAGGTAAGTAATAACGAGAATAAAATCTCTGAGCTTCCTTTGAAATCCAGTTGATGCAGGGTGGAGGCCCTGTTTCACAAGGGAAATTACAGCTCTTTGGGCCATGGTGAATTTTGCTCAGGCAGAGAACAGTTTGTTCAGACTGTACCACATGAAAAATCTTCTGAGTAGATTGGTTTCAATTTCCATTCCTTTTTGGAGAAGCTTACAAATGCATTGTATAGTTGCTGCACTGCAGTAATAATTCTGTAGATTTAGAGTAATTGGTTCAGTCATTTTATGATGTCTTTCTACAATAGGAAAATGATGAAAGCCTGCTTTTTCCAAATCTGAAAAATATGGTATCTCTTTTTCACGTAAGTTTGTTTCAGGAAAACTCATATGCCTTGTATACTTTGTTTAATTACTGTATTGTCAAAAATATAGGATGTTAGCACTGTGTAATAAATCAGTCATACAAGAGTCATGCTTGGAAGTGTAACTCCATTGTTGTGGTTTTTGTACTGGTTTATTAAAGTTTGTATTGGTATTTATTTATTTATTTAGACAGTTTCAAGTCCAAACACTTAAGCAGAGGCCTTTGAAGTCATGTCATCTGTACTGTAAAATCTGCTGATTTGCCCATAGGGATGTAAAAAGAAAAAAAAGAATGCTGAAGAGGTAATTTAAATACTTCATTTCCTTTCTTCTTCCTTCAAAATGCTTCTAAAGATCCTTCTAGAACCTGTACTAAGGCACATGGAAGACAGGGAGGTAATTCAAGACACCAGCATGGCTTCACCGAGCACAAGTCCTGCCTGACCAACCCTGTGGCCCTCTGTGATGGAATGACTACATCAGTGGGCAAGGGAAGGGTGACATTTATCTGGACTTCTGTAAAGCCTTTGACTTGGTCCCCCACAACATCCTTCTTTCTAAATTGGAGAGAGAGGGATTCAATGGGTAGACTGTTAGATGGATAAGAAAGAAATTGGATCACATCCAATCCACATCTGGAGGATGGTGGTCAATAGTTCAGAGTCCTGATGGACATCAGTGACAAGTGGTGTCCCTCAGAGGTCTGTACTGGGACCAGTGATATTTAATATCTTCATTAATGGCATAGACAAAGGGATTGAGTACACCCTCAGCAAATTTGAGGGATTCAATGGGTAGACTGTTAGATGGATAAGAAAGAAATTGGATCACATCCAATCCACATCTGGAGGATGGTGGTCAATAGTTCAGAGTCCTGATGGACATCAGTGACAAGTGGTGTCCCTCAGAGGTCTGTACTGGGACCAGTGATATTTAATATCTTCATTAATGGCATAGACAAAGGGATTGAGTACACCCTCAGCAAATTTGGGATGTCATCCAGAGGGACCCAGACAAGCTCGAGAAGTGACCCATGGGAATCTCAGGAAGTTTAACAGACCAAGTGGAAGGTGCTGCACCTGGGTCAGGGCAACCCTCCAGTATCAATCCGGGCTGGGGGATGAACAGATCCAGAGCAGCCCTGCAAAAAAAGACTTGGGAGTGCTGATGGATGAGAGGCTGGACATGCCCCAGTCATGTTCACTGGGAGCCCAGAAACCCCCTGTGTGCTGGGCTGAATGCAAAGCCCCATGGACAGCAGGGCAGGGAGGGGATTCTGCCCCTCTACTCCACTCCGGTGAGACCCCACCCACAGTGCTGCATCCAGCTCTGGGGTCCCAGCACAGGAAGGACCTGGACTTGTGTAGTGGTTTAGCCCCGGCCAACGGCTAAGGCCCCACTAAGACTGCTTTTTTCCTCCCTTCCGAATTGAACTGTGTTACTAAACCCATGATAAGAAATGCTGGTAAAGGAGCAAAATCAGGCTGAGACAAGGTCAGAGCTTCTGAGTGATAAAGTGAATTTATTACAGAGTAAAAGGAGCAAGCAAAAACAAAGGAACATCTCCCAAACATTCTTTTCTCTGCCGTCCTCCCATTCCCCCCCCCCCTTCCCCGAAAGCTTCACAGCCCTCTCTCTCCTCCCAAATCATAAGGGGAACCCGGGGAGGGGGTTTTATCTCTAATGAGTTTAGTTCTCAGATGCTCAGTTGTTTCCTCTTCTTAGCAATTATACCTGGAGGGGTCTCTCTCTCTCTCTCCTTTGGCACCATCTCATGGTTTGCAGAAGTTGGCACGCAGCCTGCCCGAAACTGCTGCCGCTGTTTTTTTCCCAAATTAGGCCGGTCCATACTTAGGGTGGGGGTGACTCAAAGCTTCTTTACCTCACCGACTCCTGCAGTTCAATTCTTTTAGGAGTAGAAGCCGTTACGGACTGTGTCCATTCCTCACCAGACCAAAGCCCCTTCTGTAGGAGATCACTCCTTTTTACATTGTCTCTGCTTCATCTTTTGCCATCGGGCTGGTCTTTCTCTTAGGATAGGAATAAAACCAGGCTTCTTTTAACATAATTGACTCCCTTATTGACTCAGGAGTAAAGTCCTTGGTCCCCACCAGACACAGCTACTCTTGTGGGAGTTCACTCCCTCCTGCACCGTCTCCGCTCCAAGTTTGATTAAAGTCTCTCCCCACAGGCTTTGAAGATGTATCAGTTCCGATGCTGCAGGAACCTCCTCCTCCATTGCTTCTCTTCTTTGGCAGACTGGCATCATTTGCTGGCTTTCATATCTGATGTTTCACTTGTTTTCCCTAGTTATTTGCTGTACTCCTTCTCCCCTGCCTAATCTACTAACTACATGACTACAGGGTTACATGGCGCGCGCGTGCGTACTACAGAGATTGCTTCTTAAATTTACTGTCGCAGAGGCGTTTCTGTCTTTCCTAATTGGCCCAACTGTGGAAAACAGCACATCAATCTTCCAGGAGCCATCAGAGATAGGCCCTGACTGGACAGCTGTGGGAGCTTCTGGAAGCTCCTTACAGGAGCCATCTTTGGCCCCTACCACACCCAAAAAGCTAGACCCCCCAAACTTCTCAAACCACGACAACTTGTTGGAGCGAGTCCCGAGGAGGGGCACAAAAATGATCCCGGGGATGGGACACGTCTCCTATGAAGATAGTCTGGGAGAGTTGGAATTGTTCAGCCTGGAGAAGAGAAGGCTTCAGGGTAATCTTACTGTGCCCTTTCAGTACCTGAAGGGAACTTACAAGAAAGATGGAGGGAGAAATAGTCTCTGCAAAGACTTGGAGTGACAGGACAAGGGGGAATGGCTTCAAACTGACAGACAGTCGGGTTAGATTGGATATTAGGATAGGATTAGATTGGATATTGTTCTCTTTGAGGGTGGTGAGGCTCTGGCACAGGTTGCGCAGAGAAGCTGTGGCTGCCCCATCCCTAGAAGTGTTCACAGCCAAGTTGGATGGGGCTCTGAGCAACCTGGTCTAGTGGAAGGTGTCTCTGTCCATGGCAGGGGACTGGAATGAGATGATCTTTAAAGGTCCCTTTCAACACAAACCTTTCTAGGATTAATTAGATACAACTCTATGAAAGGCTGAGTAGTAATAAATTTTTTGGGATGGAGGCAAAATGTAAGCATCCCTGAAATGGATTGCCATCCTCTTACAAACTATCATTTTGCAGTCCAGTTTTAGAAGGAAAAGTTGAAAAACAAATAGCATAAAAAGGGAATGAGGATACTATACAGAAGAATTCTTCTTCCATGAGATGGTTAAGTGTGGTAGTGGAAATGTGATGAATGAGATGTGAACCTATCTTACAGTTGTCAGCTATTTCAAATTAATTCCTGAAAACTGGAGACTGTAACTCTGTTTAAAAATAAGTCAATAAATTACTGAGCATTGACATTTGAGGGATAAAGTTCATTTGAGTAGCTGACATTGCTCAAATGTTAACCTCTTTACCAAGTTCATTGAATTAGGATTGTTCTTCAGTTTTTGACTGAACAGATAGAATTTAAATTTGTTTCATGTTATTGAGTCTGGCTCTGCATATAATAATTTTCCTTTTCACATCCTTCCCAGGTACACATGCATTGAAATAGGCTTAAGATAGAACGTACATCAACAAAAAAAAGGTGCTTTAATATAAATGCAAAGTAGAAGTTAGGTATTTTCTAATACTTGCTCTCACCTTGTAGTTTCAGTTTTGCAGCAGGGAGTTTCATGGATATGATAGGACCCCAGAAGTTATTACTGAGCTTGGAGTAGTTGTGTGGTCTCTTGCATTGCTATGAAATGTGCTCTTCTACTTCATGTATTTCTTTAAGATAAAATAAGTGATAGTGGCTTTGAGTGTTGGAATAGAAAATACAGTGCTGGAATTAGATGGTTTGCAGTGATTTATTTCAGCGCTTAACCTTAATTTGTTCTGTAAAACAGTCTTGTGTTTGTTTTGGGGTAGTGACAGCCTTGCAGGTCATGAAATTTAAATACAGTATCATTAGCACTTCTGCACATGGAGATGTACCAAAAGAAGTCATAACACTTTTCATATTTATTGGTATCATTCAACACTTTTGTCAAACCTACACATTTGCTGAATTTCTTCTTTTTTTTTCTCATATTTGTCTTTTGCTCGTTTACCCTACTGCTGTTAATCAACACATATAGCCATGTAAATGGCCAAAGACTATTTCAAAATCTCAATTAGTAGCTTTGAAGCAAGATTAGCTTTTTTTGTTTTTAGTTTTATCTTCTTAATGCACTTTTTATACAGCTTGTAAAATCTCCATTTTAATTCACTCCCTCTACCTCCCCATCCCCCAAGTTAATGGTTAATTGGTGCTGCACTAGCTTTAATGCTTCTGAAAGTCGTTCCAGTCTTGGAGAATTTTGGTTAATTGGTGCTGCACTAGCTTTAATGCTTCTGAAAGTCCTTCCTGTCTTGGAGAATTTTGGTCAATTGGCTTGTTATAATATTTCTTCCTGCCAAAATGGCCGTTTTTATAAAAAAATTGTGACTAAACTATGTGGAGATAGCTTCAGGTTGGGGAGACCTGGTAGGTGTGAGGGTTTTCAGTTACTGTTTATCAATGGCTGACTGCAAGGTCTGTAAATTTGACTATAGACTCTTAAGGTAACTCCAGAGAAGACTTGATTGGGGTAAGTAGTCCCTTCTCCTCCCTTTATCCTCCTGCCCTTTGTAGTGCACATCAACACCCAGCTGGTGCTGCTGATCTGGTTGTGACCAGGATGATGTAGAGGTTGGAATGGAATAGAGTATTTCAGTTGGAAGGGAGCTACAGTGGTCATCTAGTCCAGCTGCCTGACTGAGTTACAGCCTTTTACTAAGGGCATTGCCCAGTTGCTACTGACAGGCTTGGGGCATTGCCGACCTCTCCAGGAAGCCTGTTCCAGTGTTTGACCATCTTTTTGGTAAAGAAATGCTTCCTAGTGTCCTCTGGCACACAGTTGAACCGTTCCCATGCATCCCATCACTGGATTCCAGGGAGAAGAGCTCAGCACTTCCCTCTCTACTTCCCTCCTCAGGAAGCCGTAGAGAGCAGTGACGTCACCCCTCAGCCTCCTTCCCTCCAAACTAGGTAAGCCCAGAGTCCTCAATGTTCCTCATGGGATGTCATTCCTTCCAGCCCTTTCAGCATCTTTATTGTTTTCCTCTGGATGTATTCAAGCACCTTCACATCTTCTTAAATTAAAACCTCGACTTGGAGGTTGTGGGAGTATGGCTTTTAGGATTTTTTTTGGAAGCAGACGTATTGCTGGTAGTAGGCTCTGTAGCTGACAGTAGGTAAGAAACTCTTGACACTACACTTGTAGATGAATGTATATTTGTTATGTTCACGTAGCTGATGCAGATCTACTTTCTCGGACTTGCTGGGATATTTCCACGTGATACTTCCTCAAATTTATAACCACATTCAGAGATGTCGATTTTTGTAGCTAAATTTTAGTTTTTGGTCACTCTCACAGGAGCACGGAAATACATGCAAGATGACACTGGACAGGTTCAGTACACAAGCTAGGCTTTTGCTGCTCATGTGATTTTCCTCATTGCTTCTTAGTGATTCCAGGGGCCCCAGGGAGGGAAATCCCTTCACTCTTGTGTGTGTGTTCTCATGTGCACATGCAGGTCTGCTCTTCATACAGACACTAAAGCAAAATTTCTGCTCAAGTCTTGTGAATATCTCTTGTATGCCCTTGGTTGCTGGTCTACTTAGGTCTTTGGAGAGGGGAGCACTCACCTCCTTGTTGCTCCATGAGATAGCCTTGTCAACTCAGTGCTTAGTCCTGGCATATTTTTGGTTCGGTTTTGATACTTGTTTTCAGGGTAGACAAATGCCTGGGGCAGGGCTGAGCTGGGGTGTCATTCTACAAGTACTTGGAACGTGACCTGAGGGAAGCACCAAAACTAAGATGTATGGAATAAGTACAACCTATGCCTCAGGACCTTTTGAAGGATGTGGGTGAGGAGAATGGGTGGCTTCCAGAAGATAGTTTTGAGAATATTATATTTTCCTCTGCAGGCTTGAAGGCAGACTTGCTTTTAATTTATTTGTGGAACAGGTGGTCCTTGAGCTGCTGTGGAGATGTGGGTATTGCCCTGTTGTGATACATTTTGGCATCGTTGTTTATGAAGAGGGCCAGGAGGACAGTGCACAGATATTTATACTTATGTTAAATAGGTTACAGTCAGGGCAAATAAACTTATCTAGTTTTCCAGAAGCTTTTTGATGGAGTCTGTTTCTCAACCAAATCTTGGATGATGGCTTTTTGTAGAGGAGATACGGGTCTTCCCAGGGTTTTCTACAAGTTAGGAATATGGTTATTTTTGCTGCTGTTTGCAATAAATGTTTGTCTTCCAGGAGGAGCAACTGTACTGAATAATTTTACTGAGCAGTCAGTAAAATGTTTTTCTGACCTTTTTCTGTGGGCTGTTGACAACAGTAATTGCTGGTGCTGTTTCCACATGAACATTATGCAAAAAACCACTGTTTATAAATTATTCATGTTGATTTTGACAACCTCTTACTCTTGTTCATCTCTAAGGAAAAGTGAAGAGATGAAAAGTTTTCCTTGGTTTTGACAAGCAGCCATCCATGTGGGGAGACAATAATTTGATACTTCCTCCTTTTCTAATTTGGTTGGTTTACCTTTTTTGTTCTGATTGCACTTATAAGAAAGGAAGAGATTTTTTTCATTGAGTTATCTCCATGACCAGGGTTTTAAATATAAATAGTCTTTAAAGCATTTGTGTTCTGTGTAGATCCTAATAAAACAACGAGGAGAAATATTTTATGGCTTAAATAAGATGTCTAGAGGAGAATGTAACAGAATACAGTCTGCCAAAGTTGATGGCTAATTGATGTGCAAGAAGCCATGGATTTGTGTTGAGTGACATAAACCTGTATCTGCATGGCATTTGCCTGGTTTGAACCACAGACTTCTAGAATGGAGCAACAATCTTCACTTGTAGGGTGCAGCAGACCAGACAGTCCAGTGGAACAAACCTGGTTTTTCCACTGAGAATAACAAGTCTCTGTATCATGTTTTGCTCACTGAATGTGTAAGGCAAGCTTTTATACTCTTTGTATTTTTACCTCTGTTCTTTATAGGAAGAACACTTACGAATGGCCCCACTTCAAAGATTGAATTTCTTTTATTCTGTTAATAGTCATAGAGGAAGCAAACTACTATGTGTGCAAGTTGGTGCTGCTTTAGTTAATGAGAAACCTCAGATTTCAAACTGAATAGCGTATAAAAGTTTGGAGGAAGCACACCATGGGTTTCAAGGCTGATACGTTATGATGGTTGGATATGCTTAGTTCTTCATGTTATGTGAACCCCTTACTATCATTGTCAACAGAAGTTGTTAAACCTTAAAACTCTAGTTGCTGACTTCTTGGCTGAAGGTTCAAACTGTTGTTAGCATTAAAAATGAAAGTCAGGGAGGGATTATTTTAATCATCACCTAAAATAAGGAGGATATTTGTTGTTTTTGAGCAAGTTATAGATATGGAGGTTGTTATTGAACGTCTTCTTCGTGAAAGTAATTGCAAATGAAGCAATTAATGCAAATGAAATATACTTTTTGAACATTTATAAAAGTGGCTTCAGGTTAGTGTTTGCAGAATAAAGCAATAAAAATCATAGAAGCTCACTTAAGAGACTTCTGGAGAATGGTTTTTGATGTTCCTGTGGTTAATAACAGCACATACAAGGTCTGATGCTTATTTTGTATTATGTTGTAGTCCTTAATTATAAGTTAATAGCAGAGCTTTCTGAAGTGCAGTTGTGTTTCTTTAGGTCCTTCATGGAAAACCTCTTGAGGGTAAAACCTTGCAGCCTGTGTTTTCTGAATATAACCTAAATTGTCAAAAAAGCCAACACTTGTTGGTGAAATAAGGATTATGAAGAGCTATTAGCAAATACACTAATTGTTTTTGTAAATGCAGAAAGCAGTGGCAGAGAGAGTGGAAGGGGAGAGTGCTGTGCTTTCTGTCTTAAATAATGATAGTGTTTGACACAAAAAGGCCTTTTGGTATTGTGATGGAATAAAAGTGAACTAAAAAACTCCACATACTTTTTTGTTAATGTAAAGTGTTTCTTCTTGTAGTTTTGCAATTAGATAAACTTCTCTCAGTCCTCTGTACTCTGCTGTCAAAATCCTTTTTGAGTGTCTGAGAAATGGTATAAATTGCATCCAGCATATCATGTGGGTGTGTATCACCCCTCAAATAGATGTATTAAGCTGCCAGGCCTGGAAGACATGAAACAGTCATCTCTACTACATCTTAACATGGGAAGGAAACAGATTCCCTACATCTTAGTCTTTTAATGCTCACATGATTTCTTTTTCTTCTGTATTGTATGTAAGTCAATATTTTGACATCAAATAAATACTGGTATTTACTGTTTTCCCTCTAAAAACAAACAGAAAAATATTATGAAACACCAATTTTAAAGACAGGCTTTAGTAATTAAACAATGCCATTGAGGTGATCTTTCTAAGACAGACCTTGTTTTGTCCTAATTTGACCAATCTGAGGAGAAAATATCTGAATTATCTCCCTCTTCTTTCCATATCCAAAGCAGTTATATAGCCAGTGAGCTTTATCTTACAGAGCTGTCTTCTGATTCCGGTCTTTAATGTTGGTTGGATTTTCTGTTCTTTAATATCCCCACCAAAAAAGAGAGTTCTTACTGTACTTTCTCTTTGAGAGTATCCAAAATACTGAAAGCCTGTCCTTGAAAGGTATTTTAAAATTCTTTTCTTAAAAAAATATTTTAAGCACTTCAGCATTTATCTGCTCATAAGAAGGAAACGTAGCAGAGGATCATGCAGGAAGATGCACTCAGCTGGAGGTGAAATGGGTCTTGAAACTGGAAAACAGGACCCTGATATGCTGGAATTCTTAAAGGGAGATCCTGTTGTCAGGATTGAGCTTTACCACAGCCATGGAGCCTTTATTTCAGAGCTTGTACTCTTACTGCCCTTGTAAAAGTTAATACTATATAAAAAGGCATCAAGCTGCTTGAACGTCTTGTGACATATTAGACTAATGTAGAGGTCTAAATAGTGTACCATCAGTTAAGGTCATTTTTTCAGGGTCCTGTAGATGCCATTTTTCAGATTTAGGTAATTCCCATTCTAGAAATGGATCACTGATCCAGATATCTTATAGAAGTGATGAGTAGTGTTCTTAGTTGGTCTTTGAAAACTGGATATACTGAGGAAACCTGAGCATAACATGTGAAGTTACCTTGAGACCCTGTGCTAATTGGTCTGTTATTTAACGATTTGCCAAGAGGCAGGGAAAAAACCACATCTGCTACTTCAAGGTCATATGCAAAGTAGACAAAATAATATATGATTACAGTTTCATTAATATGCTTGGAGTTTTTATTTTACAGAATACTGATAAAGTAAATAGTTGCTGTTAATGTAATTTGTTTTGCAGGAGTTATTCTTTGGGAGACTAATCTGCCTGAGAGTTTTAGGATTAGTCAAGGAGAGATTTGCCACTATAGGTGTTACTGTAACAAAGTGGACTGTAGCTTTATGTTACTCAGCATTACTTCTATAGAAGTACACTGCTTGTCAGTGTAGATCAGTGTTCTACATTATTTAATTGCATTGTAATGCAGATTTTTTTTTCTTGTCAGGGTATGAATGTAAATGAATTAAATAATTCGTTATGAAGAAAACTTGAGCGATAGATAAAATTTGTCACCAGCTTACATATTTTAGCTGATTATACCCTTGATGTGACCAGTAATTAATTCATTCACATGTTTAGAATGTTATGTCAGTATATGTGGAACTAATCACTTACCACTGTGTCGATTCTACTAACATTTCAGCTTCCTGCCTTTTTAATTTTTATTAAAAAGGAGTTTTATTAAAAGGAGTTTTTAATCTTTGTAAGTATATACGTTTTACAGGAATCTATATGCGTTCCAAGGAAGTGCAATATTTCCCCACCCCTCTCCCAAAATACTCCTTTTCAGTCCTCTTTGTGATCAAAATGCTGTTTGATGTTTCTTAAAGTCAGTAATATTCAATGAGATTTTATGTTATCAGGAACTTGTGGTGTGTAGAGACCTCTTGAAATTAGTTAGCTAAATTTTAGCTTTTTATTTTTGGCTTTTATTTTGGTTTAACTTGTCAGTGTTAGGTTTACAGTTGGACTTGATCTTAAAGTCTTACTCAACCTAAGCGAATCTTTGATTCTTTGATCTAAATACTTTAGTTTGGCTTATGATGTCTGTTAATTGCTCTAGTATTTCTTTATAATTGGAATCATTTAGCTGTCCTAATCAATAAGATGAAGTGCTGTGCTGAGCAGGTCATTAGTATGGCCCTGTCACCTCAAAATATAGAAGGCTAAATGTGATCTTGACTTGCTCTGGTAATTTCATTAACCTGGGAGATATAGCTTTTCTGAAGGGCATGAGATTTTAAGTAGAGAGGCATAGGTTGTGTTTTTAAAGTTAAATTGGTAGCACTTTAAATTTCCCCTGAACTGTGTCTTTCTAGCTAGGACAAAAAAAAAAAAACCCCAAAAGTTCCCTGTTATAAAATCGTAAGGCAAGTTCTTAATAAATTTACGATTTATGATTTTAAGTGAAAAAAATTTAAAAGCTTGTCTTGAGTTACATGGAAGGTGTAACCAAAAAGTATTCTACTACCATCTCCATAAGCTGTTAAGATAAGGTGGGGCAGTGTTCTCCATCCTCTCCATGACTCAGCCCTGATAACACCCTCTGGAGAAGCAGCAGCTGCTCTGTGGGGGGCCATCTCTGCTAATGGGCCATCAAGGCCTCCTGGAATGACTCATCAGAATTACATCATCCCATTGTGAGATGCCCCGCGCTGAGGGCAGGAACTGAACACCCCTACCTGTATATAAGCTGAGGCTTGGAACACTACAGGGCATTACTTCCACTGGATTCCCAGAGGAAAAGAGTTTGAGAACCACCACTGGACCTCCGGAGACAGACCAGACCTTTCCTCAGGATCACCACTTCAACAAGACCGCATCCATCACTCCAGTGGGACTCAGCCACCATTTAACTGGACTGCTACCACCACTCTGACCAACAGGGTGGGAGATTGTATTCTGACTTTGTCAGTCTAAGCTGGTGTTTCTGTCTTATTGCTTTTATTTTAATTTTCTCTATTAAATTGTAGTTCTGACTTGGAGTCTCTCACAATATATTTGTGTGGGGTAAATTCCTCCACTACTTTGTTTTCAAACTAGCAAAAAGCTGCTGCATGTGACTACTGGGTGCTTTATTAGTTTAATAAAGGTCTCAATTTGATGAGGTGACTGGGAATAGAGTTCTCATTCACACTCACCTATGGAATGACTCACTTCTATTTTTATTGAAATTTTCATGGGGTTATGCTGCATGTATAAAGAAAACTAAAATAAGTAATTTGGAGGATATTTTGCAGATTGTTGTAGATGTGTCACATTTGAATTGCTCTCCAGAGTCTCTGAAGGTATTAGGAGGAGTAAGCATGTGATCGTTTTCCTGATCAAGGCAAGCTACACAAGGTGTCATCCCAGTTAATGGAAAATTCTCTAATTACCCAGTGGAACAATAGTGATGGTTGACTTTTAAATTGTGCAGGATGTACTTGTTTCACGGGAGAAGGGAAATTGAGATAGTAAAGGGACGTCTCTGCCAGTTGATGTGTTCCTGCCTTTTAAAATTTTTTTTTGAGCGAAATTGTGGTATCAAGTTAACATCTCATGAAAGCAGGAAATGTTCTCTTCTTTCTCTAAAAAAAAAAAAAAAAAAAACAACCGAAACAAAACCCAACTTGTTTTAATTGTGACGTTTTCACTTTCAGTGCTAATCCAGTGGGTAGTTACATGTTCACTCCTGCAATGTTCCTGGATTTTGGTTATTTTTTGTTGTTGTTGGGGTTTGTTTGTTATATATATTTTTTTTTTAGTTCTGTAGGCATAAAAAATTAATTAAATCTTTTTCGTGTTTTTTTAAACAAAGAGTGGTGAAAGTAATACCCAGATATTTAAACCCAAATGAATAGTCTTCTGTACCTTGAATGTCATGCACTGGCTTTGGAGCATGAGGGGCAGTGGAGTGCCTAGACTTGTCTCTGGAGGAACCTAACCCAGAGAGGAGGTTTCTCTTTGTGTGGTGTTCCTCAGATTTAAAACAGAAGGGACTCCTTTCAGCTTATACCTTCAGGGGCTGGGTCTTGATTTGCCTTCAGAGCTGTGGTCCCATGGGACAGATTTAAACCCATGTTGAGTGTGGCTCTGATGTCTGGCTCTGTGCCCCAGCAGCACTTGGTTGGGGTGTCGTGGGTAGTGTGTCTGTGGGAAAAGAGGAAGAGCACCTATCTTGAGCCTGGTATTTTAATGCTTGTTGGGGAGATGGTATTCTGTAATTCTTGGCTGTGAGCTAGACCTTTAGCAGACCTATTTTGATGTCTCCCCAGCCCCTCTGCATTTTAAGGTTCAATCCAAGCAAAACTTATTGGAAGCTGCTTTTAGCCCACCATCTTTATAAGTCATGATAAAATACAGCCTGTGTGCTCAACAAGGAGATCAGCTACCTAGGGGCTTGTAAAAAGATATATTGTGAGGTTTTTTAGGAAACCCTTGCTGGAAACTTGTTACCTTTTTGTTTAGTTGCTAGTGAACCCCCTCCCCTCCCAGTGTACTGGCTACGTTTGGAAAACTAAACTTCTGTAGTTATGCTCCAGCTGTGCTTATTGTTCTGTGTTTAGCCCAAGTTGGTAAGAAGACAGTTTTGGGCCATAAAACAGTTTGGTTACAGCTTTAAAATGATACTCTTGTAATCTGGATTTCTAGCAAGACCCTATTTACATTTCTCACATCTCCCTGAGTCAAAAATTTCGGTCTTTGCTGCAATGGGTGGATGAGTTTAGAGCTTGTTGCAGGCTTGCTTGACTGGTTGCTGCTTTGGCTGGACTGAAATGTCAGATGTGAGATTAAAAGCTTTCTTCTCCTTCCAGGTGCCTGCTGATGGAAATGCAGGGCTGCTGGCAGAGCCTCAGATTGCCATGTTCTGCGGCAAACTCAACATGCACATGAACGTGCAGAATGGAAAGTGGGAATCGGACCCCTCTGGCACCAAGACCTGCATTGGTACGAAAGAAGGGATTCTCCAGTACTGCCAGGAAGTAAGTGCTGTTTTGGGAATAACTATAGTGGTTGTTCTTTTGCAAGCATAAGTGCAGGCATGTGCTGGAGAGCTGAGTGTGTAGGGATCTTCCCTTTCTTTTTTGAGTTCTTTTGCTCCCTTGCCTTTTTGTCCTTTCTGAGGAAGTTCTGTCCAGTTCCTGTTAAGAGCTTAAAGAATTGGTTGCTGAGTAAGTCACTGGGACTGTTGGACAACTTTCTCTCTCTCTTTTCTACCTTTGGGGGATAATTTTTGTATAGTATATGTATAATGGACTTCTTTCTTATAAAGTATTTTGAGTAAAGCTGAGGTGACAGTTTATTATGTAAAATGCCCTTGGTCTTTTTGGGTTGATTTTGAAAGACCAGCTGTAACATGTCTTCTGTCATTCTACCATGACACTGAAGTGCACTGGGGACATCCAGAGTTATTGGCCTCTGCTGCACACTGAACCATTCAGAGTTTCTTAATACAAAAGCTTCTCCTACCGATGAAGTCACAATGACTGGCTTTGTATTTGAGAGCAGAAACTTCTTACCCATTTGCTTATGTCCTAAGAATAGACTGTGGATCTAATTTTGTTTTGTCTCCATGCAGTGATAGTGCGATAACCTCATCTCGGTGTGTGACAATTTGAAAATAAAATGCATTATTTCATTCAGTGAAACAAAAGGGCATGGTTTGAGTTGCCTTAGTCCTTACGTCTTCCTATACCATCTCTCTTTTCTTTTTTTGTTAAGTGGGGACTATTGCATATTACCATACCAATACCTGCTTTGTTTCCTAAATGTCAAAGCAGTTCCTGTGAAAATGTTCCTTTAGAAAGCATGAGAATTTATTTTTCAGATCTTTGCTCTCTTAGCATCTTCCTTCCTGTCCTTTCACCTGTGGATTGTTCTCTCTGGTTTTTGCAGTGTTTTGTTCAGTTCTTATTGCATTTGGGCAGAATATTCATTTTAAGGATGATATTGTAATGGCAATTGATGCTTCACCAGTAGCTTTGACTCTTCACTAAGAAAATTGCTTTGTGAAACTCATATTTTTGTTTGCCACTAACGAAACTGCCTAACTTAACCTACTAGTACAGTTTCAAAGGTTTCTTCTGGTTTTCTGTTCTTTCCTTTGATTTGTATAAATAAAGTTGATTATGTGTAATGAAAATATTGAGGGTGAGGAAAGGAATAGTAAAAGAAAAGAAGAACATCAATGACTAAAAGTCTACAAGGTAGTAAATCTGACTAAAGTTACAGAAATAAATATTAAAATTTATGGAAGTAAGATTAGAAAGTTTGGGTGCTTTTAAGGCATAAATATCTCAGTGGGTTGTGGGTTCAACCATGAGTGCTGCAGGTAGGGAAGGATTCTGGAACAAGGTCTCAGAGCTGTTAACTGACTGTCAGGTGATTTTGAAATTTGGGGTGACATTTAAAAAACAGCCTTCTCAAAAGTAAAGGGAAGAGGTAAGCAAAAGAAGTTACAAGTTAATAGACATAGATTTTTAGATGACAAAGAAAATAATAAAAAAAAATTTGATTCCCTAAGGAAACAACTTGTTTGCCGTGCATGGAAACAGGGAGAGCAGAACTGGGCAAGGGCCCAATCAGCTTGGTCTGGCATAGATGTAAGTTCTGGCTGGAGCTGAGGAAGGTCTAAGTGACCATGATAGGTCTCTTTTAACTTGAATTTTTTTGCAAATCTGAAATTTTGTCATTATTAGAACAGAGGAGAAACCTTGTGTTACTTGTGGTTTTAAGGGTAAATATTTAAACTCCAGTGTGTTAAGCCTTATTTTGTGTGCTTTAGTAGCTTAGTATTAGATAATTGTCATTATTTTAGGGTTTCTCCAGCTCCAGTTAAAAGCATGGCTTATGGGGTTCTGTCCTGTTGTGGGGCTAAATGCTGGCAGGTCTACTCACTAAAAATGGGGTGGGCATTTTACAGATCTTATTTAATCTATGCTAATTACTTACGTGAAACAGTGTGCATTCACTGACTTGACGTGAGAAATTCTGCTGTGTTGAGTTAAAACTGGGAATATGGCAAAAAACCCTCCCACCTTTTCTTGCTGTGCTCACCAGTATGCTTTCAGTTTGTTTGCTGGAAACTGCCAATGTCCTGCTGTGTCCTTCCATGGCCCTCCCCTGAAATGTACAGTGCAGCTGGCTGTAGGATGCTGATGGAGAAGGGACAGGGTCATCTGGGGTATGAGAGTATGAGGCACAATGGGATGTCTGCCAGCAGGTGTTTTGGGATGGGGTGGAATCATGTGAGCCCCAGGGTTTGTTATTTTTTTTTTGGAAGTTCAGATTTGCTGACAGCAATTTAAAACAAAAAGCCAAATGGAAGTTGATGTAACCCAGCAGCATGGAAAGAACCTCCCAGTTCTCTATGACTCTCACCCATGGTCCTCCCTGCTTCCCCATGCCCCTTTGACCAGGTCTGTCGAATGGTGGGCTTTGGCTTTGGCCAAGGAGTGGCACTGATGCTTTGCCATTGCTAAACTTGCCCATGACTTCATAAAAGAAATGGAAGAGTTGGATAATAGCACCAACTTCTACCAAAGAAACAAATTTGTAGAGGATTGCTAGTAAATGCAATTCAAATTGGCATCTTAGCTTTGGGGAGCCCCTTGTTATTGTGCTTGGTATTCCAAACATATCTAGTGTTTCCCTTACTTTCTGCCATTTACCTTGGCTGCAAGACAGTGCAGGGACTATTAGGGAATGGGACAAATTTGCATTTTTGCATTGGCAGGAAGCAATAGGCAGAAAGGCTGAGATGCGGTAGCCCTTGTGTTGGAATAGTACACATAAAAATCTCCTTTTGATGGATTTTGCCAAATGTGATCTTTTTCTTCCTTTTTTCTCTCCTGTTAATGCTGCTTTTTTTCCCCATAAGAAGGATTACTTCTTCCTGGGTGCTTTTTTCTTGCTGTAGGAAGAGGCTGAGTGTAAATGCTCTGCTGATCCAGCAGACAGGTACTCTTTCTACATCTGCCTTCATGTTTCATGGCACTGTGGCAGCTTCCTTAGTTCTTCACTCTTGCTTAGCGGCATTGTTTGTACCACCTGCTGAGGACCTGGGTTTTTTTACCCAGCTCCAAACAGACCCCTGAAGTGACATGGAGCAAGGAAAGGTTTGGCTTTCCACCCTGCCATATTTCTATTGAGAAATCTGTCCAGCTGTTTTTTGTTACAGATCCCTTGTGTGCTCTGTTCCAGGTACTGTGATAATGACTGCATTGCAGGGGGACATATTCTCCTGTGGTAAATCCTGTAGTGTTAGCTCATGCACCCAGTTCTTCCTCTAGCTTGGTAAAGACCAGAAGGGACATGCCAAATGGAGCCATTTGGGTGGAAACCCAGTGGGCAAGTACAGTGATCTTGCTCTGTGGTTCCTTGGCTCTAAAATAATACAAATTAATACATCAGGAAACTCCACTTACTGTTAATAAAAAAATAGTACTTCACATATTCTTTGGCTTTGTTTTTTTCCTTGAAGGAATAAAAAGAATAAACCTCCTATTTCATCAGAACTTACAAGTAGATGCATTCCTCTGCCTCCTTGTTAGCTCTTTTAAAAGAGCTTCTCTTGACAATGGCCAGATGCCAGACTGATGGGCAGAGCTGGGAGATGCATGAATTACAGAAGGACTTGTATTTCTCCTGCAGAGATGTACTGTGAACCCTATATGTTTTCCTTGAGATTCTCATCCTTGCCTTTTCCCATCCACTGCCAGCGTAGGTGGATTTTCAAGTCTTGATGCAGGAAGTAGAGGAGCCTTGCAGGGTAGAAGGGGAGGATCAGAACCACCTACGTGTTTTAAAGATTAATATTGCTTGTTTTTCCTTTACTTCTTTTGAGTGGGAGCTCAGTGCAGCACAGAAACTATTAGAGTTTATATTTGGACAACACATCACACAGTTTAAATATGGCAAAGCTCAGACAGTAGATTGCTTATTTGAAAGGAAATGGAAGATACTTGAATGCTGCCTTCCAGCTTCCTTCAGTTAAACTTCAGTTAAACTCTGACAGTGAACTCGCGGGAACTGGTCCTGTAAGCACAGCATGTGCATCTCCTCTGCCTTCAAATCTGCATGTTCTCCTGTGTTCAGTGTAAGCTAATGGCTTCTCTTGTTTTTTTTTTTTTAAATACCACAAAATGAAACTTTCTTGGGTGGAATGAGATGGTGGTTAAAGATGTACAATTTAATTTGAATGTCAAACTAGCTAGCATGCTGCTGTAAGGATTGTACCTGTTATTGGGAAGTAAAACTACATGGGCCTGATCTGCAAACAGCTGTCAAATGCAAGTGCTGCAGGTGCTAGAACAAGGGGGCATTGTTGTGAATGGAATGGTTTACACCTCTGTGTGCCAGAATCCCTAAGATGTTGAGTGGTCTAGGTGACACTTCAGATCAAGCTACTGGTCAGTGAGTCCTGCTGCTGACACTACAGCACCAGCTGTTTCAGAGGGATGTTGGGAAGACCCTGCCATACTACACCATACTACTACCTTTGGGGAAAGTTTCTTCCTAACAGCCCCTGATGGGTGGCTAGCTGATGTCCCAAAGCAGATGGGGACCTCTGCTCCTGTATTGGTCTTTCGTTGCTTTATGGAAGGAGCTGGGTTGCCCCCACCCACACATTTTGAAGCGCTGCAGTGGCACATTATTGTCATAGGAAAGTGGTTTTGGAGGTCAGTCAGCTCCTGCCTTCCTAAACGGTGTTCATAAAACCCATCTGGAGCCTGCCCTTTGGCAAAGTGTGCTTTCAGACTTACATGAATATGCAGAGTAGGAAGTTAATTTAGGTGTGCTCCATTCCCTCTTTAAAGGGAAAGAGTATTCAGATGGAAGATATTGGTGTGTGTTTTATTAAATTAGCAGTTTTGAGAAGCTACTATGTGCACAATTTTTTGTCTACTAATTAGGATGCATTATATGAGTTCCTTGAAGGACTGAAATTATTTTGCTGTCTGTGCTGAACTCACTGTCTAAAATGAATTGTGATACAGCAGTCACAGCTGGCAAAAAAATTATTTTGTCTAATGCATGTTTTTTCCCACTTAGCTCTGTTTGGAGGTTCTCATTTCTGTTTAAAGTATGCATATAACTGTTGGCTTTTTGCTTTTCTTCCAAGAACAATCCACAATTATAATGAAACAAGTTTGGGTCTGCATATTGTAAGCCTGAATTAAACCTGGGAGTTTGGAGATCTAGTGCACTTAGTAACCAGTATCTGGCTTGCTGTGCAGCCTTTAGCTGGATGCTTAGAGTAACTTTCAGATGTAAAGTGGATGTTGGCTTTGGTGGGTGTTACACTTGACATCTCTGGAACCGTATCATGACTGCTTGGTTTATTTTGTAAAGTCATGATGCATGTCCACTTTCTTTTTAAACATCATTGGGATGCATGAGTATCTTGCAGTCAGTGTGTGTTTCTTACAAAAGTCCTTCCCAGAAATAATGAAATTATAGATACATGTCACTACATTCTTAGCTATATCTTTGTGTTACATGGAACACAAAATAATAGGGTAAATTCATGTAACAGGTAATTCGGAACAGTATTGACATTTCTAATCTCTAGTCATAATGCTTCCAGAAATTATCATCTTGTCATTTTCTCTAATGTCCTGTGTTTATGCCATGTGTTTAAGTATGTTGCTGGTGAAACCCGAAAGTCACTTCTTAGCCAGACCCAGTAAGCTGGGGTATGATCATACTAAAGCTTTGACATTGATTCACCCCACAATCCCCAGGTGTCCCCTGTTTTGCAGATGGACCGAAAGGTCCACCAAATGACTGGCCCATCTCTTTTTTGTTTATTTGCTTGTCTCCCTCTTGTCACCATGTCTGATAATCCTACTGTGCTTGTTGCCCTGAGGCAGCACTAATAGCAGTGGTTCCCTCCCTCTAGTCTTTGTCCTTGTTGAGAGCTTCCTGTTTAAGTGTTTGTAGAACTGCCAGGGATGATGAGGTTTTTGAAAAGAGAAAAATGGTTTGGCCTTTTTTTCTGAGAATTTGAGACACAAGAGTCTTGCTGCTTTAATAATGGTTTCTCTCCACCTTACCTTGTCATTTTCATCCTAATAGGAATTGTTTTTATCTAGGCTGCATAATGTGTCCTTTCTAGTTTCTCAAAGCAAATAGCCACCGTATTGAAGGTGAAAATGAATCTCAACCTGCACTACTCTAAATTAAGCAACCTAAAAAACAATAAATTTTGCTCTGAGGAAAATGATCCATTTAATGAAACATCATGGAAAACATACAGATTTTTGACAGCACAGAATGTCCTTAAAAACAAATAACATTTTCAATTACCAACACCAGAAATGGGTGTTGGTGTACTCTGACATGTGTACAGTCACACTTAGTAGGAATGGTATTTTAGCATTCTTTGCATTGATTATTGAGGTCTTTGGTTTTACTTAGTGTTTAGGCCACCGCAAAGGTTGAATTAGTTTACTCTTTCTGACAGTGCTTAAATTTCATTTGCTTGGAAATAGAGGGTCTACTACTGATGGTATATTTATCCTGCAGTTAAACCTTAGTATACTTACCTTCTTGAGAAAGAAGGCTGGGACTTTTAGCCCAGACTGGAGTCCACCATTGAAATATATTTCAAACCAAGTGAATAATAAAACTTGGAGCATATGTTGTAAGATGATTCCTGTCTTTCTTGTGTTGATAATAAAGAGATGCCCTCTTATTTTTCCCTACACAGATTTTTTTTGCATGTCTCAACAAGAAATGAAATTAAAAACATAAGGATCTCAGTATGTAGTTGCTTTTATGATGATTTTTGCAAAGTGCTTCTATTTTGAGGCTGAGGGAGGAAAAAGGATGAAAAGAGATGAGGATTGTCTGCATAAATAATTATTTAGGTAAAGGTGTACTGCACTGTTTAATGAAGGTGCAATGCTGCATTTTCCCGTAAATGAATTTTGAATTCCACAGATATGATGGACAAGATTAATCAAGGGGTTCCATTAGTGTAACATTTGTGCCAGGAGTACAGTAGTTTATTCTGTCTTCTGAAAGACATGAATACAATGGCTATATGCAGGGCTACCCTCTTGCCTTGTTTGGTTCATAGCTGAACTAGCTGATAACCATTTAGCATATGATTGAGAAAATGTTCTACATTATTATCAGAAAGTTGTATTCTGTGCTTGTGGTTTGCTCTTTCAGGTTACAGACGCATCCCCCACACTTGCACTAGATGTTCAGCATGCCCAGCAAAGGGAGTGAAGCTTGACTGACCCAGCTCTTGGCTCAAGATACTTCTGAGAGGGCTGTGTAGTGTTGGGTGTGGTGTGTAGAGACATTGCCTTTCCTGCACAGAAGGTGTCCTGGCAGGGACAACACAGCCTTTACTGCTGCGTTTAACATTCTGTTTTCTGTCTTACATACAGAGTTATCATCATATGTGTTTTGCTATTTTCTTTACAGACACAGCTCCCAAACATTGAACTGTTACACATTTAACTATGTAACTCTGAGATGGACGGGTAGCAGCTGTTCCTTTAATAAATAATAAACTGTCCTGGTTTAAAAGACAGGTGTCTGCCAAGGAAGGCAGGAACCTTTCTGGAATGGAAAGATGACCCCCTCCCTCCAAATTATTATAACCTTGAAATTACAGGGCTTCCAGGCAAAGACGCGGGAAAAGGAATAATTGTTCTTTACTGGATTTTATGTGTATATCTATATATATAAAGCAAGCCAGACAAACAACAACACCAACAACACCCCAGAAAAACCCAGTAACAGCCTTTTCTTACCTGTCAAGCAATTTCCCTTTTGGTGTAGTTACGAGCACAACTGGCAAGGGGCGCTGTTGGCTCCCGGCAAGGCAGAGAGCTTGCAGTAACTCCCCCGTGGCCTCAGGGGCACTCCCACGCTGTCTCGGGAACCTCCCGAGGGCTTGGTGGGAGCTCGGGCTGCGGGAAAAGACAGGAGATGGCTCCCCTTACAAAACTCACAGGGGGCAGCGGTTCTTGGTACCACTCCAGGCAGCGAGCTAAGCTGTAGTATCCCTGGACCAGCAGGCTGGAACAGCAGAGATGGGCAGACCCCAGGTGGCAGACTAAAGTGTAGCAATATCCCCAGAGCAGCCAAACACCCTCTGTAACACACACGAACCTTCTTCTCCACTGCCGAGCCAAAAAAAAGGGGCTGGCAAGCAGCTCCCCTCTCCTCCCAGACAAGAGTCCTGGAGTCCCCCCCAGATACCTCTCATGGTATGCAGCTCCCAAAACAGCCTCCCCCTCCTCCTTCCCTGCCCTGGCACGACTCCCAAATGGACCACCCCCTCCCCTCACAGCATCTTCCTTTCAGGAAACCCACAACATAAGCCTAATACAAAATAGGCGTAAAGTGTGATGGTTACCTTAAGTAAAGAAAAACCTGTTATAAATACACAGCTATTATGTCTCAGCCATTTTGAGGAGGATAGAGAAACTATTTGCGAGAGCATGTAGTAACAGGGTGAGAGGGAATGGTTTCAAATTGACAGAGTAAGTTTAGATTACATATTAAGAAATTCTTCCCTCTAAGGGTCATGAGGCACTGGCACAGGTTGCCCAGAGAAGCTGTGAATGCCCCATCCCTAGAAGTGTTCAAGGCCAGGTTGAATGGGGCTCTGAGCAACCTGGTCTAGTGAAAGGTGTCCCTGCCCATGGCAGGGAGGTTAAAACAAGATGATCTTTAGGATCCCTTCCAACCCAGACCATCCTCTGACTCTTTTCATCCCCCTTTTCAGACCATGGTTGCATGAACACTTCAGTCTGGCACAGATCTATCCCACTTTTGTTAAAGATCAGTCTGGGTCCTCTTGAACTCCTGGCACTTTCCACTGTCATGCAGTTTTGTTCTTAGGGAAATGTTTTCAGAGATAGGTCAGTTCCTTTATCCAGTTTCTGTGCTAGCACTGGCTCTTGGAAAGATGTTAGCAGTAAATGTACAAGAGATGGAATAATACAGGAATTGTGCCCTGGCAACAGCAGACTTGTGTCCAATTCAAGGCACTGAAACCACAGTCCCAGCATCTCCAAGAGTACCTCTGTAGATGGATGGGTGATGCCTCCTGGGAATGGTGCTCCTGAGACATGAAAGACTGCCTGCAAGATTTAGGGGGTTGAGTTTAGGGGGTTCGTCTCCTTCTGGTCTTCCTCAAGTCTATGTGCATGATTGTATGTGTGTGGATAGGTAGCACAGCTTTGTGTCATGTTCCGTGTTTTTTGGATCCCTTGTGGATGGCTTTATTGCTTTCCTGTGCTATAGCTTGTTATTGTCTTAAACTTATTTTGTTGTTATCTTCTTGTCTTGCTTTTTCTTGTGGTGGTAGTGTTCCTGTCTTCTCGTTTATTTTGGTTTTTTTTTTTTTGTGGAGGCAAGTAGGCAGGTTTCCTTTTTCTTATTTTTTTTTCTTTCTTTCCCATTTCACCCATGTCCATTTACTTTGGAAGATATGGAAATCAAAAATACTGGCTACAGCAGTGATTGTTTCCCTGTAACAGTGCAGGAAGGTTGTATTAGGAGCAGTGATTGCTATCAGACAACAGACTTATGTTCAGAGGTCTCTTGGCAAGGAAAAGGTCATTACTCACAGAGTTTCAGTTGCTGGTTCTGCAGGCAGAAACAAAAAAGGGAAAGACAGTTTCTCTTGTTCCATAGCTTTGAAGCTGTCAGGAAGTACCTGTTTGCTTGAATTCATAGCAGGGCAATGGCCCAAGGTTGGATGGGGGAAAGTATTTCTTGATTTCTGGAACATTCCTTTTTTACCTAGCAGTTTATTACAACCTCTTTCTAATTTCTAATTCATTATCAGCATTATCATCCAGTTAGCTTTTATCCAGTTAAAATTATTATGTAGTACTGTATTGAGTGCCTACTTTAATCTTCCAAATACTGTATGCCTCTGGCTAATAAAAAATCTCACTGATAATATTTTTTATAGACGTGTGCTCCTTACAGAAAATGGCTCTAGATGGTTGTGTATTAATTATAATCATGGAGAGGTTTCAGTATATCTGTCCAGTTATTAATGGTTTTATCCACCTTTTTCCCTTATAAGTATACAGCATGTTTTTAATAGTTGAAGCAGAATTTTAGCTGTTAATTAGCTTTGTTTTTTTTTTACTGGAGTGGGACAAGATTTTCATTGGAGGGATGTTATTGCAAATTACTAACGAAAAAATTTGAAAGGTGAGGACTCTTGATTTACAGATTTTCTTTTTTTCAGAGTTCTTGAGGCACCTGGCTTAATGTTGAGACCAAAATCAAAGCTGAATTTAACGTCCCTAAGGCTATTTTAAATTGTTATGAATCCTTGTATGGAAAGGGAAACTGTTCCTTATTTTGAGCTAAGACAGGAGCTTCTACTAGAAAGACACTGTGTAGTGCTTAGAAGATGAATCACAATATCTCTTAAACATCAGCTTTGTATTTTGTAAGCGCCAATAGCTGTTGCATATAGTAATAGAAAAAGGAACACTTATTTGTACAGTAATAACAATACTATGTTTAATTTTCCTTTCCTGCCTAGGTGTGAATATTGAAACATGAATGGTGCATCTGGATATGAGGAAATATTATCCAATATAACATTTGTTTTGCCAGCATAATTTCTTTCTAGAAGTATCGTTGTAGGTTAGAAAAGCACTTATCCTGTGGGAATGTGATGATAATCAAGATGACCAGCTGCAACTCTGTGAAGAAACCACACAATGTTTCCAAGTCAATGCAATTTTTCCTTGATTCTTATTCTGAGTCACAGGGGTTTTTTTGAAGAACAGTGATAATTAGGCATTTGTAAAAAACCTGTTTTGTCCATTCATTATTCACTTCCATTTGGCCAGGGAAGATGTCTTTGCCAAAGTTGTGGTCAATAAATGGCTTCCTTCTAAATTTAGCTTCTGAGGTAACTACCACTTTTTAAAGGCAGTATCAAGATCCTTTAGTATTTTTTTGCTTTCCTTGTTTGAACCAATTACAGACTTGAAAAAATTTTAGTTAGATGAGTATTTTCTCAAACATCTGTGAAGTTTTGCAGGTAACATTGCATTTCCAAGTTCCTACACAGCTTGGTCAGTCTGTGCTCTCCATCTAAGAGCAAAAAAAATCAAAAGGGTTCATCCAAGAAGCAGGAATTACATTTATGATTCCAAATAAGGAATCTAAGAGGATTTAATTAGACTAATCTTATTAAAGCTAAACGTGTAATACTATGTAATTAATGTGTGTGTATTTTTTAGTATTTTAGAGGAGATTGTAATAGAAACTTATTTTAAGCTACTGCTGAGAACTCATCTGTGCATATGCTAACAGATAATTACTTGCTTAAGTCTGGAAGATTACTTTAATATTTTGGAGCTGATATGGACCAGAGCCACTCTTGAGTAGTGGTATGATGTGTTCCTATCACAATTTTGTTCCTCTAACCCAGGCATTTCTCCCAAGAGCATTGCTCTCGTTTGGAGTTTGGTGCAACAGAGAGGACTGAGGATTCTTCTGTATTCTGTCAGGCTTGAAATTCCTGAATGTCCCTGCTTTTGCAGACTTTCAGCTTATACAACTTGAGCTGTTGTAGCTTAAGGTCTGTAGCCAGATCTGAGATGGTCAGATTTTGCGAGCTGATTTTAGAGTTTCTCATCCAAGCAGCAGGAGTGCTGTTGCAGAGTAGTTTAGCACAATTACTGAGCTTACATGCTAGCAGAAACAGTGTTTTCTTATCTTCTTCTCCTCATTTCTTCGCTGCCAGATTTTAACATATGTCTGATCTTGCAGCGAGGAAGTTTAGGGAACTGAAATGGCACAAACCAAACCAGTGCAAACACAAAAAAGGGTGAGTTTTCCTCTCTGATCTTCTCATCAGATGAGCTGGATTGCTAATGCTGCAGGAGGTATAAGGGGAGGGCAGGACTTCTTCTCATGACAGCTGACCAGAGGGTGGCTTTGCTGTGGTCTTTGAACAGTCTGTGAAGAGAAGCTTTCTAGATATTTCTGAAGGCACTACATCTTTCTGCCACATGATCTTACGTGTTTTCAGAAGAACACATCCTGTTAATCCCTGAATTTTCCCCACAAGCTTTCTCTGACAATAGAGAAAGACACCATGAGTAATTTAAAAGGGAAAAAAACCCTCAGTGTTATCAGGTCAGGAAGACCAGATGTCAAATCAAGTCTTCCTTATAGAGAAAGACACCATGAGTAATTTAAAAGGGAAAAAAACCCTCAGTATTATTAGGTCAGGAAGACCAGATGTCAAATCAAGTCTTCCTTATAGAGAAAGACACCATGAGTAATTTAAAAGGGAAAAAACCCCTCAGTATTATTAGGTCAGGAAGACCAGATGTCAAATCAAGTCTATAAAGAAGAGTAGGCCACATGCTAATGAGATATGCAAATGTGGATCCACGATTTCATTTTGGGCAGCCATAAAAATGTAAGTGGAGAGCAAATACATTCAAAATACCAGAATCTATGCAGAAAATGAGAGAAAAGGCATGTGAAAATAAAGACATGTGAAAAAGGTTGGTGGTTGTAAGCAGTGATGACGGACAGCAGGAAGGACAGAGGAGAGTGTACAGCTGAATGAAAGACTGAGAAATTTGATGTAGTGCAGTATCCTTGTAGTGGTTGTCTGAAATTTAGTTTTCCTGAGTCATTTGCTAAACTGTTCCACAGTTCTGCCATAAAGATTTTGAGAAAAAGCATGTGGACCCTCCATCTCAAATGCAGAATCCCAGTTGCTGCTGATTTTGCTATAACTTTGGTCGCTACCAGGGTTTTGCAGCTGGAGGTATAAGAGGAACATCAATATCACATACTGGTTTCTAAGAAAACTATTCTTTGTTATTGTTATTTAGCAAACTAAAATACTGTCTTTTTCATAACACACAAGTGGATTTGATATTTTTAAATTCATTTATCATGTTTTGTAGCAGTGTCACAGAATTTCTGGTTTATTGGTTGTCAGAGGGTCAGCCTGGTGTTTGTCACCATGCTTCAGCAACAGAGTGATGTCAAAAGTGCTTGAACTATGCTGGAAGTCAGATGCAGAAATCTGCAAATTCTTACGTTGACTTTGCTGCTTAGATTAATCTTTAGATAAGGAACTTAATTCTAGTTTAATGTTTAACTTTCATGAATACTAAATTAAGCTTATCTCAGTTACCCCACTAAACAAGAGAAACAGCTAAGCCAGAGAGCACAGTAATAAAGTAGATTGCAACATAATGTAATCTTGAATACAAGAGTATTTAAAGCTTTGATTTGCTTATTTTAGTTTCTGAAAGTTTCAAGAGAAGAGTAGGTGCAGTTCTGAGAAGCAAGAAGTAATTTCTCTCCCAGGATGAGCCAAGGCAGTATGGAATGTTAAGGATTTCTTGTTTGTTTTTCAGCAATTTTAAAATCCTTTCAGTCACAAAGTCCTTGATTGGAGTAGTTCTATTTGGTTTATTTATGTTTACTTCAATCCAATTCAGTGAACTTGATTCCTGTTGGAGAAAGAGTGCCGTGCCAAAGTTCATTTTAATATAAATGTATTGTTTGCCAGCCTTACAAAAACAAAAATAAAAAAAAGAGACAATAAATGATCATATTTACTTTTAATATTAAAGTTCTCTCTGGATTTTGAGGAACTAGCAACCTTGGTGATTCTTTGAGGAGGTTAGGATAGCTGCTGGCAAGATGCAGGGTGCAGAGGGACATGTGCATGGGCATCTTCCAGTTGTGCAGTGGTTTGTATTGGAAAGCAGGCACAGGGTTACAGTCCTTACTCTCTCTTTAAAATTCAGGATCAACACATCTCAAAAGATTCATAATTGACTTGGACGTCAGTTTTATTCTAATGTTCCCTTTGCTCAGCATTCCTTTGAGCAGTTGGAAATGCATATCCTGTTTCTGAGAATAAGATCTTAAATATATTGGTGTGGAAGTTTTGTTGGATATGATTGTACTTTGTTACACCACAACAGTGTTGTTCTCTAGGGATTGACATCATCGTGGTCAGTTGAGTCACTGGGAGCAATTTGAATTGGTTTCTCCATTTGGCAGCCATCCTAATCCTTTTGGGATTGTTCTGTTGTAGGAGGAGGGGAAAAAAAGTGCTTTTCATTTTTCAGGCTTTCTTGGAGTTGGATTGAATCTTTCTGTTAGAGAAATTGGTGTCAGGGTTCCCATTGGCTTCAGTGGAGCATGCAATACCAAGCCTCAAAAATGTTTTGCCATCTGTGTGGGAATAGGCTGTAGAAGGAAGAAAGCTGGCAAGACAATGTTCTGCTTCTCTTTTTGGTGGGGGATGGAGCACTGACAGTGTGGTTTGCAGGCTTCTGAGCTGCTTCTGGTAAATTTACAGATGCCTATGGGCAGCCCAGTGACTGGCAACTTCATGCACATGGAGATATGGTACTTAGACCTGTTGATGAGAGCTTCTGTCAGAACCATTCTCCTCCCTCGTGTACAAGGTTCAGTAGCCAGCTCTACAGCAGTGTTTTTTACCTGTAAGTGGAAAAAATGATCCTAAAGCTTTGGCCCCTAACCTCTCCTGTGCTGTGTGCACGGCTTGGAGCCTGGAGTAGTGGGGCTTGCTGAGGAAGTGCGAAGGTGAACTGTGGGCCTGAGAGAAGACCCACCTCATCTTCTTACTGCTGGAAAATAAACCAAGGCAGGTGGGTCTGATGCAGCAGTGCAGCAACAGAGAGGGACTTTCTGCTGCATCGGTTTCATTCTGAAAAAACATGATTTTACTGAAAAAGGGCATACTGAGTGTTAAGTGGATGAATTGCCTTGGGAGATGCTTCATATGTACTGAAGGGCTGACTCAGTCTGCCATTACAGACCTAGTGCATGTGTGTGTGTGTGCACACTCTGTCAGTCTTGGAAGTCTGGTGTAGGAAAAGGATGGTATGACTTTGCTGCATAATGCACATTTGATGATGCCCACTTCATTCCTTGCTTTGCTTTCAAACTGGCATTTGCTGGTGGATTCCAGGGCACAGCTTCACCAGAAGGATCATAGCCAAAAGCCCTTGTTTTCAAAAGTCTTCCTGATAAATACCCACATGGACACCATTCAGGGGCTCAGGATGATAGTTTACTTCTTTAGTAGCCTCAGTGTTTAGCAGAAAATTTGGATTAGTTGGGTTTTCAGTCCAAATTTTATCTTATTTTTTTTCTGACATTAAATATTCTCTATTTGTATTTTAAAACTATAGTCTGTATAATATATATCTTGTCCACAAGAACGGTTAAAAAACATTACTATTTGATTTATAAAGAAAGAAAAGCAGTGTCATCTTACAGCTGCTCAAGTAATTACTGTAGGTATCTTGTTTAAAGGACTAAGACAGGGAAATATAAAACACTGAATGCATGTTCCTGTGTAACAAGAAATGTTACTAATCTGAATGTTTTCAGCAGGTGCCCTCCCTATAGCTTCATTCCTCAAATTCAATTTCTAATTTTCTTTCTTTTTTTTTTTTTTGAAGTCAACTTTTATCTTAAAACATCAAGCAGTCCATTTCTAACTTTCAGACCTCACTGACTTTTTTCTGTATAGCTTCACTATTGGACTAAACCATGCATGATTTTCTTGTGTCCGGCATAATGGAGTACAACCACTGCTTCAGAATATGACCTTGTATTACCACTTCACATTCTTGGTACTAGAGCCTTAAGTTCATATCTCTTGAGGCATGCATACAACTGAATCTAGGCTCTTAGGTTGATAAATTACCCTTCAGCTAGTTCTGCAGTAAACTCAAGAATGCATAAATTAATTAGATTATGAAAAATTAGTTCCCGGGCCTGTTACTTTGTGACAGTTCTTGCATGGCCTTGAAGACAACTTTGCATAAAGTAGGTCATTTTGTAAACAGTGGAACTTGGAAATACTTGAATAGAAAACAATTGGGTTTTTCCAAGTATGTTTTCATAGATTTTCTGCTACAGGTTAGGTATGTTTTGTACCGTTATTTATACCTCAACAAACGTAACTAACAACTCAGACGCGTGTTCCCATTTCACAGAAGGGTGGGAGGTTTCTTTAGGTGAGGCTTGTGAAAGGAATTCAGGTAAGTAATTTGATGATTTGAAATATGTACATTATAGCCCATTTATATTGATTTATTTGAAAATTCAGGGAGAAGGAAATAGTAACTTGGCATGTGTAGTAATTCTCACAAAGCTGTTACATCATCTCATGCCTTCAAAATGGTACCCCATCCTTGGGCAGAAACTGCTGGCACATGATCTGTTTCTTTCCCTCCAGCGCTTTTTGAAACAAATCATGCTTGAGATGAAATGCAGTGTTTCATCTTCATTATGATAATACCACAAAAAGAAAGGTCAGACTTTGTTGTTTGGTTCTTTGCTGGGGGGAAGAAGTTGTGTTTCTTTTTTTTTTCTTTTAATTTTTTTCTTCTCATATTTGCTTTTTTAATAGAATAATAATGATTGCTCCTGAAGATGCACATCAGATAGCTGAGCCTTTATTGGAGTCCCTAGGATGCTGTTGCTGTAGCTGACACAGATTTATTTAAGCACCTTCCTTGTGTATTAGTCGTCTTACGCAGATCACTGGCGTTTCATATATTGATGTGATTGAGGAGCTGCTACCAGAAGAGCACTATGCCTCACCTTCTTCCCACAGACTGTACTGTTGGAGGGATGGCAGCCTGCAGGAGAACCTGGAAAACCAGACCCAGGCTCTCTTGCTGCTTACACTGTCCCACTTTCCTTGATCTGCTGTCACAGTGCCTGAGGCAACCCTTAAAGAAGGAATTGGGTGGATGAAATATTATATCATGCTTAAAGGAGACGCTTATTATTGTTTTTAAACTACTTCTGCCTGCCTTTCCCTCTTCCCCCCTCCACCTTTTTGAGAGGACAGCAATCCTTGTCCTTTGTACATGATATGTTACTTTGAGATAAAAATACCTTGTCAGCTTGTTTAGGTATTATTCTGTCTCACTGCTTTAATATTTACCCTTATTAATGCAGAAATTTAATTAGAAGGTATAAGCACACAAGCAAAAAAAAACCAA
The DNA here is from genome assembly GCA_013398175.1 of Climacteris rufus. Classification (NCBI taxonomy): domain Eukaryota; kingdom Metazoa; phylum Chordata; class Aves; order Passeriformes; family Climacteridae; genus Climacteris; species Climacteris rufus. The sequence goes on along the minus strand of VZRZ01006680.1, from coordinate 394,351 downwards.
AC
>VZRZ01006680.1:369483-394327 GCA_013398175.1 Climacteris rufus | reverse complement strand
AACCCAAAACTGTTAATTGCTTCTGGTAATGCTGTAGAGTAACAGGTAGATGAGGTTTCAGCTCAAGCAGAGTAAGCCTGTGAACAGGCTTGTGGTGACATGACAAAGTGGACTCTCTGCAAATACTCTGCCTATAGAGAAGTAGAAGTGCTTGTTGCAAGTGTTTAAAGTGGACAGGGAAGCAGTTTAGAAGAGACTGGAAGTCCAGCCCTGTTTACTTTGAGGTTTTATGGTATGAGAAGCTGGATATCCTTCGTTAGTACACAAGAGAGGCTCTAGAGACCTGATGTGGTAAACAGAATATTCTTGACAGGGCTCAAGTTTTGGTTTTCTTAGTGCATACAAACATATTTGTGCCATAAAATCGAGAACTTGCAAGGCAGTGAGGAGAATGTGTTTGACCATGTACCCTTATTGCTTCTTTCATAGGCTTCTGTCTTCCCCATGTGCAGGGAAAAGCGTTCAGAGAAAGCCAATGTGAGCGTTCAGTTTAAGTGTGCATTGAAGCATGGAACCTGGTGCATAAATTAGGGTTAGGCAGACTGCCTCACAGCTGGCACCCTTTCTGAACACTTTAGTTATAGAGTAAGTGGCAGTCTTGTGTGAAATTCCAGATGAAAGCACATTAGGAAATTAGAAGACATCACGCATAGATGAAGCTTCATGTGGGTGAACCAACCCAACTGGTCACTGCACTTACACCAGCTCATGTTTCTACCAGTCTCAATACCCAAAGCAAATGGAATGATATACCAAGATGCTGTATGTACCCTGCTCACAAAGAAAAGCACTGAGTGCATGTTCTCATGACCAGGAGGGAAAACTGCAGCAACATCTTGATCTCTGCCCCCATCTCCCTCCCATCTGTGGTTAATGCATAGAAGGTTCATCATCTCCCCTCTCTCTCACACGTACACCTGCATGTTTTGTTTTGCTTTGCTTTCCTTTCCATAGGGATAGGATCAGTAAAGAAGGAAACTAGTTGGAATGTTGAAATGTTTGCTGACTGTGCATGTCTAGAGAAAAAAAGGAAGAGGACTTTAAGAAAAGAGGACAGCATTTGGCTCTCAGCCATGTAAGTCTGTGGGTGGGCAGAGACATTGAAAATGGGAACTAACAGGATGCCAGGATGAGTGGATTGGAGAGGCAGGAGTTGGGGTGAAAGGAGTTGAAATAGTGGGTGAGTTTTGTGGCAAAAAATTCCTGAACAGCAACTCTGTGTGTAACAGTGAAGCAATTGAAATGTTGAAAAGGAGGATGATTTATTAGATGGGCCCAAAGAAATAGTTGTAAGAGCAGTATGTGAAGCTTGTAAATGAGGCTGAGGGTTGACTCCAATAGTTAGTAGGAGGCTGGAACTATTAAAAATAAAAGGATGTTATGGATGGATGTGAGAGGATGTGGCTGAAGATAAGTAGCATGTCTCTGGAAACTTGTCCTCAGGATTGAATTAAAAGAAAAAAATCCCTGGCTAATTTGGAAGACATTCAGCCTGGAATTATTTATTTGTGCTAAGTAATTGGATGTGGGTTTGAGTTCAGGAATTGATTACTTTTAAACTTCCATTTAAATTGCAGGGTTAAAAGGATGTATGCACACACTCTTCCCAAGCAGCAGCTGGAAATTAGTGCAAATACCTGAGATGTTATGCTGCTTAACTTGCAGCAGAAGATGCCTGGGACTTGTGGTACAGGGGCAGACCTGCTTCTTCTTGGTTGCCTTGCTATTTCTCAAGTTGGCCCATGACAGAGAATGGTCGAAACTGCTCCAGTGCAGCTAATGCTGGATTTGACTCTCATCATTCTCTTTGAGCAAGTCAAGGCATTGCTTGGGTTACACAGAGTGACAGGAAAAGTTGGGATGCCAGCCTTGCTTCTGTTTGTAGAAGGGCCTGATTGTTGAGAAAGCCAGGAGGAAGTGGCTGAACATGACAGGGCACAGCTGAAGCCACAGTGATGTGGCAGAGAAGGGAAGGTGTTCTCCTGGTGAAGAGAGTGCGCTGGATTGGAGGACTGATGGTTCCTGAACAGGGGGCTGCCACAGGGAGAGCCCTGGAACTACTGTAAAGTAATGTAGAAAAATTGTTGTAAAAAATAGTAATAAACAAGGATATTTTTACATGAGATGTACAGTAACTTTATTCTGCATGTAACTGTCTGTTTTCCAGACACAGACTTGCAAGACTGAGAATAGGACATTTCTTTCAGGGTTGATGGTGCTTGTGTCACTGCTACTCATGTGACACCACTGCAGCTGATCTGGGACTGTGCAGTGTCACTGCATCCCAAGTTGTAGGTTGGAAAGCTTGCGGTGACACTGTCCGTGGACATACAGAAATAATTATACTATCCTTCCTCTTCATGGATATGCCAAACAGTTGGAAATGAGTGTAACATGTCTGCTTGTTGCTGCTCTTAAACACATCAATGCAAAATTCTGGGAAGCGGAATCTTCATAGAATCTATATATACTTTAGAAAGGAATAGAATTAATTTTTGATCCATCTGTAGTTTGTTAATCTGGAACTGGAGGCTTGTTTTTATAGTTGAAGCATTGTTTAGTTATCCTTCAGATGCCATTGCTGCAGTTTTAAGACCCTAGTCTTCCTAAACATTGGTTATTAAATGTCTATATTCTTTTGTGCTTGTAGTAACTGTTTGCAGATTACTTCACTGAAGTGATAAAAGCTTTCTTTGTCCATTTAAAGCACAGATGTAAATAGTTATCTGTGTCACATCCATGATTTTTATTTACAATTTTAAAAAGCAGATTGTCTGATAATTTCTGTGAATGGTTCTGGTATTAAAGTAACATTGATATTGTAAGTATAGAATATTCAACACATAAAATTGCAGTGTTCAGATGAGAGTAAACTTATCCACGACCAACTTGTTTAGTTGTTTTTTTTCTTTTTTGGGGGAAGCTGTGGGAGGACAGCAGCCAGGGAAAGTCTAGATGTAATCAAACTCTATCCTACTTTGAATTATCTTCCCTTTTAAGTAAATCAAAGTGTACAAATGATTCAAGTTTCTAAAGGTGCATCTGCTAAAAAGACCCTTATTTTTATTCTGACTATTTACAGCTGTAATTTCTTCTTCACTTCTTTTATCTGTATGAATATTCCTTTCTAGCATTTCTGTAATCAGTCTAGGATTTTGTTTTTAATGTAGATATTGTAACTGACTACCTGAGACAGACTTCAAGCAGAATTGCAGCTCATAAATTCCTGTCAGATATGGGTGCATCAGCACAAGTTGTTCAGTGGTGTGCTGCAGTGTCTGGACATTGTACTTTCTGAGAGACTGAGCAGCTTTTTCTCCTTGTGACAGTAGAGTGTTAAGCATTACATTTGAATTCAGTCTGGCTTAAAAGCCTTGCTGTGCTGAATGCTGAAGCCTAGGGTGAAAGGAAGGTTTAAAACCCACAAATATATGATCTAATTTAAGCTAGGATATCATGAGTAGGTACAGCAAACAACTGAAGGATTAAGGAAAAAGAATAGAAGGAAGTGATAAGAAGAAAATATGTCCACTTCAGACTGACAATTAAATGAATACATATCTCTGATTTATAGCAGTCAGAATTCAAACTGATGTGGAATGCAATTTGGAGAAAAATACAAAGATGTTTAAATTAAAAATGACAATTAATTACATGCTAATTTTAAAAGATTTTTTCTTGCCTCTTGCTAGATTGTCTGGCATTTCAAACTGTTGGTGAAGATGTATACCAATTCCTGATTATGGTTTACGTTCTCTAAGATACTGTTTCTCTTCTTCTTTTTCTTTTTTTCTATTAAATTCATGTTAAGGTGTAACACCACCCTTTCACCACCATTTCACAAGGAGTGCATGTATGTGTGTTTATGTGCAACTGTGTGCATGTATGTGTGCTCCATTTTACAGTTTCCATGGATGGAGCATATTCCATTAGGAACTCAGACCATTTGTTACTCTGAGTCTTGTTCTCTTTTCAATGATGATTCTACTTTTAGAATATACAGGAAGAGATCCTTAAGTTCAAGTAGAAGTAAGAATAAACCTGTAGCACTAATTCCAGTCATATACATTTATAGTACTTCAAGATTTACATATACTTTTTTCTATTGTTATTGCTTTGATTGTCTATTAAAAAGTGAAGATGTAAATTGAAATAGGTTCACTAATCTCCTAATCATCAGCTAGCCTTGAAAAACTTTTAAAATTTTATTTGAAAGTACCCTAAAAGAAGCAATATTCTGAATAGTCAAAGTTACTCTAGAAGATGAGGGATATAAGGAGTAATATCAATAGGTGAAGTACTAAGCTTTTGAATTCAAACGTCTTTTAGCATCAGAAATGACTGTATCATGATTAAGCTCAAGTATTACTTCAAGATTGAACCAAGATGTGCTGAGCATGTGTGACTGGGAGGAGAAACTTATTTATATAATCGTGTATCAGAGGTTGATTCAAAAAACCAAAAATATCTCTCTTAGAGACTTGCATATAATACTGCTTTTTGAGTGCTGGCAGAGGTTGTACAGAAAGGCTGTGGAGTCTCCATCCCTAGAGATATTCAAAAGCCATCTGTACATAGTCCTGGGCACTGAGCTCTGGGTGGCCCTCCTTGAGCAGGGCGGTTGGACCTGATGATCCCCAGAGCTCCCTTCCAACCTCAAGCACTCTGTGATTCTCTATGGATCAGGGCAATCCTCAAAGATGGCTAGAGAGGTTTGGGGATGCACCTGCTTGCACTGGCTGTTCTGAGAGGCCTCTCAGCTGCTCTTCGTTACGCCAGTGGGAGTGGCAGCTGTGATGGGGGTGGCCTGACCGCTTCTTTGCTTCAGTGTTGTCCTCTGCCGTACCCTCTTTCGTTTTCTCAAATCTATTTCAAAATAGTCTCTGACCTCCACTTGGGTAATACATATCCATCTAGTGGTATCATCAACACCTTCATATGTAGACAGATACAAACGACATTTTGTATAATCATAGATTATCCTGAGTTGGAAGAAACCCACAGGGATCGGTGCCGTGGCAGGGTAGTGCGGAAAAGGTGCAGAAACTCTGCCATGTGACCTCAGTAAAGTGTCCCAAAGACCGCTCTTCCAAGTTCCACCTCGGAGGTGGATCACTAACAGGCTGGGGCACAAACTCCAGTATCCTGGCGCAGCTCCACACAGGAGCAGGGTAGATAAAGCAGCGGTGAGAACAAAGAGGCCGGAGGCGTCCTTCCATACGATATATCCGAGGTTTATTTCCTGAACTGTCAGGACAGAAGAACAGAGAACAAGGCAGGTACAGGGGTTTTATCCAAAGGGAATGAGGGGCGGAGGGAACAGCAGGGTCCAATCACTGGAGGCAACGGGGCGGAACAAAGGTGGAGTGGCAGGGCATAAGCCAGCGGGAAAAAGGGTAAGCGGGGAAGGAGGACTGTGAGCCAATGGGTTGCCGGTTTGCGAGGGAACTGTCCCAAGCCAAACCATAACAGGGAGAAAGAGGGAAGAGAGTTGCCAGGCTAACTGCTGGGCCACCGCAACAGATCAGCAAAGTCCAACTCCTGGCCCTGCACAAAACAGCCCCAACAATCTCATCACATGCCTGAGAGCATTGTCCAAACACTTTTTGAAGTCGTCGGGTTTGATGCTGTGACCACTCCTTGTGGAGCCTGTTCCAGTGTCCAATTACCTAGCCCCTGGGTGAAGAACCCTTTCCCAATATCCAGCCTAAATATCCCCTGACATAACTTCATGCTGTACCCACTGGTCACCAGAGAGAAAGGATCAATGCTTGTCCCTCTACTTCCCCTTTAAATTCCTTTAATTGGGAATTAAAAATATTTTCCCCTAAATGGAGATGCTCTTGCCTGTGACAGTAATTGGTAAAGATTTTCTCTCTCAACCCAAAAGCTTTCTTATCCTTTTTTCTCTCCTTCTTTTATTGAAGATGTGTACATTTTAGTCCTAAATCCATGTGTCATCAGAGCTGGTAGTGATAAACATGAGTTTTGGCAAGTTATATAAGTTATATAAAATTCTGAGTAGCCTGAGTGGCTTTTTAGATTTTTGTATCTGCAGTCAGTATATAAGGAGACCTGGTAATGAAAATGGAAGTAAATTAAGATGTAGCTGTAACTCTTGATTACCAGTTAAAATTTCTAGATTACATTGATCTCTGTTTCTTCTAAGATGTATTAAAGGAATGGTACAGCAAGTTACAATAATGTTGAAAGTTTGGATATCCTGCAACTTTCTAGCACTGCTTGCTCTGACACTGTAGAAGGACCAGTGGCTCATTAAGGACACTATAAATAAATATGAGGCTCATTTTTTTGTGCCACTAAATAGGTTCCACTTCGATTCAGAGCAAATACCTTATGTAACTCTAGTGAGAGGAACTCTCCTTGGCACATACACTGGCATTAACCTGTTGATAATGAAATTCAAATCTTGTTTTCTCTCTTAAAGGATGGACAGAGCTTTGTGTGAGCTGTCAGAGGAAATCAGGAGTTTAGTAACTGTTGTATTAACAGAAGGAGAGGCTTCTTTGTATTTCTTTGTCCTTGTGTACTTTTGACAAATACTACTAACTACTTAGAATTTGGTCCAGTGTTCTAACGAGCAGTTGAAATGGTGGGTTTGGGCAATAGTAAAAATAAAAATAATACATGAACTTATTTTTCCCTCTAATACTATTGTTTCAACAAGCCCCTACAGTTATAGTGCACTCTTACTCTTTAGAAATTCATCTCAGGAAAGCAACTAAGTGTATCATTGTTCTCATGGATCAGAATGCTATTATCTGTCACTTTAAAGCTATGTATATGTTCATGTGAGTGAATAAATGGTTTTGAGTTATTTGTCTTATTTTACTTTTTTAAACATTCCAGTCTAACCATTTTGAAATTTCTTTAATTGTCTTCCTTTAAGGCTGTGCCCATGGCAAGTGACATTCAACCCTGGGAAATGTTAAATGTTACTGATGAGAACGTGTCAGTGACACGGTGATACATCAAGCACATGGCTTGTGACAGCACCCAGTATTACATAACCATGGGCTGTAATTACTTGAGTGTGACATTTTTGGAGGTATGAACTGGAAGACTTCAGCATGACAATGCTAAAGGAAGCATCCAAAGAAAATAAAATCTTCCTCTTGCATCATGCTTGTTAGCTCTTGAGGCAGCTATGACGCCTTTCAGGCACATCAGTTAAGCTGTGAGGTTTCCTGCTAATCCATTTTGACAGTGCTGTGACAGAAATCATGACCATGTGCAAGAGCTTTCCTTGAACCTTGCTGTTTCAGTTCGGAGTTCAGTATTTGAAGCACTGATGGAGCAGGGGGAGCAGCAAGTTCCTCTGGAGCCACTTTCTGCAAGCAGTGTGAAAATGGGGGTCTATATGTAATGTGGGCGATGACCATCAGCCTTGGCCGCCTGTTGACAAAAAGAAGAAAGTAAAGCTTCAATGTTCTGAGTGCAGGAAACTTTAACACTTTTTAGTTTTCAGTTCTGTCTGGTGAGCTTTCCTGAGGTCACTGTATCTCGTGCTCTGGGTTAACATACCAGGCTGCACCTTCAGCCTTTGCACTTCTTCAGCCTTCAGTTGTAGTGAGCTGAGGGTGCTGTTGAAGCTGGCAAAAGTCTGTCAGATGGATTATGTGAAGTACTTGCACATGGCAGGAAGTATCTGATTCGTAAATTCTATCTTGGAATAGAAGGCAGGGTTGATATTCAAGCTCTTTAGCATAAAGTGCATTGTTTAGGCGGTGTTTCTTTCTGTAGTCATTTCCTTGGCCTTGTTATTGTACCTGCCCTTGGTTTGTGCATTAAGCTGTTAATACTTGTTAATTTTAAAATTGTACTAGCCCCTTCATGTCTCTTAATGAAAGTAAGAAATTATTTCCAATTATTTCCAGTCCTGCTTTGTTTACTTTCTGGTTGTTCCCGTGTGTATGGACCAGGCCACATTAATTTAAAGACTACTGATCTTAAATATGAAGAGTCTGTACTGTTGTTTGTTAGTGTCTTTTATGTACTGTTGTTTGTTAGTGTCTTTTAAAGTTTAAGACTTTGGCTCAAGCTGCTTGCTTCATTTTTGCCACGATTATATTTTAAACCTTCAATCAGGGGAGTGCCTGGAGGCACTGGCTCTCAGATGCCATGACCTCAGTGGAGATCCAGGATTGAGACAAATCTTTTTTCCTTGAGGCAGGACTGTCAAGATTCTTAGAGTGGTTTTCCAAGCACTGGTTTTGGACTCTCATAAATCACCCAATCTCAACCCAGCTTTCTTTTGTTGGGATTATGTTCCTTCTCTGCAGGATGTTTTTGGGCCATCTCCAGTTACTTCAGACTTGTTCCTGCTTCTGTTTTTCTATTCCATTGGTAGGTATGAGTAGGCAGTAGTTTTCAATGCACCTAAATCCTAAGGTCTGACACAGCTGGAAATTGGTAAGGATTGCTTGAGGAAAGGTGAAGGAAAAGACTAGTACCTTCTGAGTTTCATGTTAGGGCTGGTAGATTGCCTATTTGAAAAATGAAAAGCGAGAGCCGTAGGCTGTGTTAGTGTACAAAAGGGGGATGGGATAAAGAGACTGAAGGGGATAAAAAGCCGAAGTTCTGGTTTGCTAGTAAATTTATCAACAAGTTTGCTGGTGGTCGTGAAGTGTATTATGGTATTAAAGCAGATAGAGTTTTGATCTCAGCAATTTAGAAACTGCTGATGTAAACCTAAATATGAGTAACTGTTTCAACAGACTGTTAGTACTATGCAGACTGCATCAGGAAAGAATTATGATGTTTGTTAAAATGGTTGAGATAAAGGCATGCTATTAATTTATGTTGTTTGGAGATTATGCCCTGTATGTGGAGTATAGCCTAGAAATGGAGGAGAAGGTATTTAACCATGAAACACATGTTTAGCTGATCTTTGCCTTAGTCAAATATAACTGGCCAAGTTATAATTTTGACAGTCAGCTGTTAGCACCATAATTTTTCTGAACTGGCAGCCACGTGTTTTACTGATGAATGGACACACCAGCTTTCCAGGTAGGTGCACACAGTCATACCATGACATAAGTATTTTACACAGCAGAAGAGGGAGAATTGAGGGAAAATGAATATTGTTTTGTTGCAAACGTGTGACAGTTACCCAGAGTACATACTTGTGATAACATTTGTCTTTTTCTATTCAAAAATGCTAGGTCTACTCTGAATTGCAAATCACCAATGTTGTTGAAGCCAACCAGCCGGTTACAATCCAGAACTGGTGCAAAAGGGGATGGAAGCAGTGCAATGGTCACCCGCATATTGTGGTTCCCTACAGATGTTTGGGTAAGTGACTCAGTTTCAGTCTGTTTTTTCCTGCTCCATTTCTTTTCAGTCTCTTCATGAAAAAGATAAAGAATCTGCATAAATATGTTCCATATCTTAGTATTATCATCTTTTCTGGAGGGAGTTTTGTCCAATTGTTCATTCCTTTGAAATTGCATTATCTAGAAAAAAGTACTCCTGCTCTTCCCTAAACAAATACCTCTTTTTTCACTTTTTTTTTAATATCTAGTACTTGGACTATTACCGTGAAAGACAATGGGAATCTGTATTTATTGAAAGCAAGCAAAATTCTGGAACTTTATTTTTGTAGCAGTTGCTTGCTCTTCTCTTTTGTGTCCTTGGTGCTTTGAATGAATTAAAAGGGAGGTTTGGGCCCTCATTTTTTTGTTAACCATTACTTTTGTCTGCATTCAGAAAATGGAACCATTAATTTGCTGTTTACATTAACATTCTAGGCACAACATTTCTGTAATATTATTCCAAGAGTTATTTAAATATTTAAATATGTTGCTTTACCACTGCCATTTGAATTGTGATAAATGCTGTAGTTCAGAGTTGGAACTTGATTTTCTACTAAGCCAGAACAGCTAAAAGGCATGGAAACCAACTCAGACCAGTTATTCCATGAAACAAATAATGAAAGAAATCTCAAAAAAAATGCAATGTTTCTGGAATTTTTGTTCATTTGTGTAAAATAGGTAAAACTTGGGGCACTGCATTTAGCAAAGCTGGGACTGAAGAGTAACTAACAGAAATGCTACCAGTGTGGTCAAAGGTGCCAAAACAGCTGGTGTGCAAAATCTGAGCTAAGTATCAGGGAACTTTTTTATTTGATAAAGTTTCTAGATCTGATGTTTATTTGTATAGATACAAAATAGGTGTTTCTAAACCTGCAGTATATAGTTGTTGATGCTACTGAGGCTCTACAGGACTAGTTTATTTTAAGCAAAAGTGTTCAAGGAGAACCCAAATTCAAGACTTCTGGTGTGGAGAAGGACCTGCCTCTAGCAGTTCCGAATTCTGACTTTGGGAAGGAACCTGCTGTCTTTTGTGTGTTTTCCAGACTTCTACATCAGTTGAGTTGGTTAGTTCCACCAAAAGCTTTAATGCTAGGAGGGACATGCTCTTGTACCTATTTGTTGCTGTGTTTTCTTTAGTTTTTCTTAGTCAGGATAGCAACATCAGCTTGTAGTGTTGATACGTGTGTAAAGCCAGATAAGCAACTTGTTAGAGGTGAGGCAGAACTGCAGTCTCACCTAGAATGCATCATGATGTATTTGGTCAGATTCCATGCAAGTGCACTAATTAGAGATGAGATGAAAGAACATCAGACTAGTGGAACTATAAAACTAACCTTTATTATTTATTTTATTGTCGCCACAAGCAAGGGTCTGAATTAAGAAAAGGTAACTATTATGCTCAGGACTCTCTATCCTTGTGTAGATTTGGTCAGTGCCCTGGAGAACTTAAAACCTAAGCTGAGCTATAAGACAAGCAAATGAATATAAACTGGCTATGAGTAAATTTAATCTGCAAATTATAAGGAAGTGTCTGCAAGCATAAGGAACTCCAATAGTCTTGTGGTAAAAGGAGTAAGAAATCTAATCTTCTAGAAGAAAGTTTGTGAATTTATGGACAGGACAATATGCAGTTCTTTGACTTGGACTTTTAAGGTGTCTTCTGTGATTTGCACTTTCGAAAGAAAAATCACTGCGAGTTGTATGTCTGCTATCTTAGGTAGCAAGATAGGCTTTGGAGACAAAAATTATAAAGACGTTTAAGCACTTCATTCCCATCAGCCCTTAACTCATATTTTCTATTTTTAAATTCCCCCCATATGCTATTTTTAATCTGATTTAATTGTAATTGAGGCTTATGTAGTTGTGTCTGACACATTGTTGTATTTGTAATCCTTCTTGTATGCTGATATTCATCTTTTGACCCTGACCAGGGGAATGGGTGGTCACATAATTGCTTCTTCTGGAGGAAAAATGGTGATGGTGGCTGTTACCTGTAATTTCTCCCTCAGCCAACCCTCTGCTTGTTGCATACTATGTCTGTCTTGGAATACTTTTTTCTAAATCTCATTCTGTTAAAGACCTAAGGAGTCCAGAGAGCTTTTTAAATTTTTTTCCTCTCCTCCTAGTGCTTCTTCAGTGTTAAAAGATAATTTTTTAAAAAGTTGCATCTTACTTGTCATCTCTGTGTGTGCCTCAGCTGTTCTTACTGTGGTAGCTGCTAGAGGGCATTTCCAGAAGTTGGGCACTGCCAATGCCCATTCCTGTGTAATTTTAGTGCAAAGAGACCCTTGCCCTAGACCACTGTTAAAGCCATCTAGTAAGAAGATACTAACAGAAAGTTTGTCAATGGGCAGCTGATTGCAGGGTTGAGTCTTAATTTTGCTTTGCTCTGAGGATCCCTTCACATATCTTGAGTCAGCTCGGTAATTTCTTCCATCTTGACATTTATTGTTCACAGTAGTGAAAATACACTGAGTGACAGAAATCTGGCTGCTTTCAGGCCAGAGCATCTTCACAGTCCATTTGCATAGTAATCTTCAGCCAAGGCTTTGAAACATGTAGAGCCTGTTTAACTACAGCCCTTGGCTGCCCCAGGAGTTTTTTCTCTTTGAGACTCGTGCAGGGTGATACTTACAGCAGTTATTTGTAGCTGTATACTTTAGTAACATCCATCAGATTTACTAGATTACACAGCTTCATATTTTCTTAAAACAATGCAGCTAAAGCATAAAAACAAGGATTTAAACAAGGCAAAATTAAAGCCCCTTATTTGAGCCAGCCATGTCTTTGCATTGACAACAGAAATATTCCCCCTAAAAATGTTGAATTGAATCCAAAGCTCAAAGAGTTAAATTATGCTGTTTGAGTGAGGGGTGTGCTGCTTGACATAGAGCCACGAATATGTTTGGGTGCACAGAAAAGATGAGAAGCTGTGAGATGTGCTGGTGAAAGAGTGAAGATCTTCAGAACTCCCTTCTCATGGTCTCAGGTGTGTGTGCCATCCTCACACCTGCACTACTTGCTGTGTGACACAGCTGTGTGACACAGCATTACGTCAGAGTACCAAGAAACCCATTATTTCTTCTTTGCTTTTCTGAAGCTGTTTTGGAGAAAATACCACGGCCGCAAACCTGGCTGTGTGAGTGTTAGTGGGAGCTCTGCTGGCAGCCATAGCAGGAGGGCAGGATTTCTGCCACTGTCGGGGCAGTGTGGGCAATAAGCAGTTCTGGTTTGCACTCTCTCTTCTCTTCACTTCTTGCCTGAGGAAAAGCAGCTGGTGAATTTGTGCAGTGTAGGCTGTGAAATGAGGTACTTCACTCCATGTTCCTTGCTGGTGGTGGGAGCAGGCATCCTTTTCCCAGTGGTGTGATTCTTTGAATACTTTGGATAAATATGTGGCTGTGCTTTTCTGAATAGATGACATTTCATTTTCTGTTAGTGAAATACACCCTCAACCCTGGAGAGAAAGGAGAAGCTCAGTTATGTGTGTGTTTGTGGATTGATATGTAGGCATGGCAAACAGGACACAGTGAGGTGGGGCTAGGGGGGAATTACCAGGGGATTAACTACACTGTAAAGTGCATGCTCAGGAGTGACTCCGCCTCATCATCCCGTTAATGTATGCTGCTAAGCACTGCATTCACAGTGTTGGAAGGATCCAGATGTGTTGGAATCTCATTATGTATATAGCCTCTGTCAATCAAAATATGATTACTTGCAGTTGTTTGTTCATAAACAAGTGGATTAGGTTATATGACAAGTATATTTTGCTGTTTGGTTATGTAGTGAAAAGCTGGCTTCTGTTTCTGGTTTTAACAAAAACATCTTTGAAAATATTTATTAACTTGTCATGCTTTATTACTCAAGCAGTTTGTGAAATTATCCACTTGTTAATGTCAGAAGAAAAGGCAAACTCAAGTTTTGATATGCATGCCTAGCCAATTATATAAAAGAAAATACCAAGGTTATGCCTGGAATGAATCATTTAAAAAGAGCTATATGTAACTGGAAGTTCTTCTAGTAGCTTACTTCCAATTTTAAGATGGAATTTTTCCACACAAGCATGTGAAGTGTCTGTATACTTCTACATGGCAAAACTTGCATTTTCCTCTCTAAGCTCACACTGCACCTATTTCTATTGCAATGGCATAGCTTCTCTACTGGGTACATGGGAAGAACTTTCTGTGCAGTGCCTAAAATAATTGTCCTGGAGTTTGCCTGGCCTTGTTAGTTTAGCTATTCGCCTCCAGCTTCCCTCAGCCATGTGAGTGATGCAGACAAGCCTCACATCACACTGTTCCTAAAATAAAAAATGATCTTAGTTTCAGCTTACACAACTGCAACACGTCTAAGTTTTCTGACAACACTAGCTGACTGAAAGGAGAGGATCTCCAAAAATACTGACAATCTGAATTTCTTAGTGGGGAGGCCACATGTAGAGAAAACCTAGGCGCAATGAAAGGCATAACTGTTCGCTGGAGGAAATATTTCATTTCTCTGCTCTCTCACAGACAGAATTCCTGTCTACTAGTGGTATATTTGGTAGAGTGCTGGCAGGTAGATGAGAAAACCAGGCACATTTTTTCTGTGAAACTGCAAGCTCTGCAGGGATAATGAGGTGTCCTAACACCCTGGCTTCCTCCCACTGCAGCAAGGCCTTGCAGATGCTCCCTAGCCAGGTCCCTGCCTAGGTCCAGCCCTGTTGACTGCATGTCAACAGCTCTTCAGCATTGTGATGGCACTCAGAGCTTTCTCTGGGTCCTGTGTACTCATGGTTGAGCTCATTGCACAAGCTTTTAGGGTCTCAGTACTTAATGTGTGTTCTTAAATATGCTTTTCTGCAGTGTTGTAACTAAGAGCATGCCCTGACATGCTACAGCAAATACAAATGGCTTTCTGTTATACCTGAGCTCTTCTGGCCTGGATTTTATGGTCAGCTTTGGTAATAGAGAAAAAAGTGACTGTTAAGTATCCTTGAATTACTGTTCATTCATATAAACAATAATGAATTTATTGTTTTATTATTACCCTAAGAAGCTTTAGTGCCTTATGGTTTATAACAATGTCTTTTCAACTATTTTTTTCTCAAAGCAGGACTGTATAAACCATTAAAGTGGCCTTTGGCATGTTTCAGGGGACAAAATGCCATCAGCTGGATGAATAGGTAGGGAGTGGGCAGAGAAATCCTGGATGAGATTGCCCACCAGTAGCCCAAAAACTTCCTCAGGCAGTCACAACTCTGTTTCTGGAGGCTTCCATCTCCTCATTTGAGCCAAACCTTGGTTCAGCTGTTGGTTTAGCCAAATCCTAGCTGAAGGCATAGAAACCATGAAGTGGAGAGATAAAGCAAAATTAGCATTCTCCTGATGACCAGGACACACCTTTATGTCTAACAACAAATGTAAAACATCTAATTCTTGTATAATAAGACTAGAAGAAGAAAGAATTCTGAACTTGTACATTCTTGTGCATTCTTAGGATGTACATATGCTTCACTTGTTTGGTAAGGTAAGTAAGGTTTTAATAAGAACAAGTCATAACACAAAACCTTTCTTAGATCTTGAACATCACAGCTCTGCAGATCTACTCTTAAAGCAGTAAAATAATTTCTTATAGGTAAGCATTGAAAATGACGTGTTTGTTTGTCTCTTTACAATGGACAAAGGCAACCGAAACGGTTGTACACACTTCAGGAACAATGCACTGGAAGTGGTCACCAGTATGTGAGTCTCCTTCGTATCTATCTGCTAAAGACAGCATTACACATTGTAGTATATCTCTTTATGTTAGGAGCTTGTGCTGGTTTGAACATAAACCAGTGGGAGAAATGAATCCCAAACAAACTTTGAGAGAGATTTTAGGTCAGAGTTCCAATTTAATGGAAAAATCACAATAAATGCAGTAATAAGGAAACACAGAAATACTGGCTACAACCTCACAGTTGGGATGATGGCTGCAGACTTGTCAGGAGCAGTGGTTGGGTAGAAAAGGCCTGGTCCTCTTGTGCGAGCTCAAGTTCTCCGCTTGGAGTCCAGTGGTGGGAGTGGTTCCCCATTTATATGGTGGTGTTTTGGTGGTACCCCCCCCTCCTGAGTGGCGATACAGTTACATCACAATATAGTGATATAACCCTATGAGTCATGGGATATTTCTGGAGTTCTATTCTGCTAGTGGCTATTCAGTTTGTTATAGCTCATTAGCAGTGATGACCCTCTCTGGTCGAGTGGGTCTTTGCTGCTGCTGCTGCCCTGGAGGGAGTTATCAGTGCTGAGTCATTGATGTGAAGACAAAGAGACGTTACCCTGCCCCAGAGGGCTGTCTCCCTTTCTTCCTTATCTAACACCCAATTTGCAGCCTGGAGTGTGGGGTGTACAGTGGACAGCTGTTGCAAACACCTGTCGTTAACAGTTCATCAAGAAGTGATGGAGATGGTGATAGAATGCATGCTTTGGTTACACCTCTCATTACAAGCCAGGACAGAGCTTAAGAAGGTAAATCAGTTTTTGTGCTTGAATGACCAAGGCTTGTTGGTCCAAGTTTTCTGTCACTTGTAACTCTGCCGAGACTGAGGTATCAGGGATAAAAAGCAGGTGCTTTTTCTGCAGTGCTTTATATAAAAAGAGTTAATATCTAAAAGTAGTGCTGAAGAGTAAGCTTAAAAAGACCACAAAAATTAGAAAAAGTGGAAGCTAAGATGCCCCTCTGACCATAGTTCAACCGTGTGCAGAGGGTTCCAGGGAGTCTATGATTGTGGGGTTGCTCTGTCTGCCTGCTCTGTTTCACTGTGGGTACTTGAATGTTTCTTTCCTGGTCTGGCCTGTCCCGCCACTCAGATCCTGCATAAAGACAAAACTAATTTTCCTCTTAGAAGTTTCTCTGATCTTACCCAAACACTTTGGAGATCATAGGTTTCATTTCATGAAGGTCATGAGGAAGAGGAGGGTCATCCCTAATTTGTAGTTGGAAGGCTAGAAAAAAGCTGGAGAGAAGCTTCAAAACCGTAAGTTGGGCACCATATTACAAAGTGCTTGAAACGGTCTCGATACTATGTGAGTGTACGTACATACGCACCCAAGGAGTCTTTATGAAGCATAACCTTTAGTTTTGTTAGATGAGTACATTCACACACACACAACCTGTGAGAAATGCATGAACCTGCTGTGGAAGTTTCATGTCTTGTTCACTGTACGCATCCAGTTTTTGGAACAGACAAATGAGGAACTTTTCATCTGAATATCTTTGTAGTGCCACAGAGATGATCCTTTTTTTGGGTGCTTTCCATCAACCTAGAGCACTTAATTTTGAGCTGGGAGAATCCTGCCAATTAAAGTCTGTTGTTTGTTTTAGTCTCTTAGGAAGGAAAGATGGGGAGAGGAACAGAAAGGAAGCATCCATTTTACCATGCGATCATGAAATTGATCTGCATATGTAGCATCTTTCCAAAAATTTCTCACCTAACTGAAAGTAGCTGTAAATTCTCATGCAGAATACATTCTGGTCTTGGAGTAGGACTGAATGTTGCCAGCAGATTTGATGCCGTTCACTCCAGAAGAAGTCAGTGATGGTACTCACTGGGTATTTCTGAAAGGTGCTAGGGAATATTCTGGAAATGCAGTTCAGTAAGCCTGTCTGGGAGATGGGATGCTTTTTTGGAGTGCTGAACACCCAGGAATATTGGAATTGTCAGTGAGTATCATACAGACCAAGAGGGTTTTTTTTTAAAAGTAGGTAGGCAAATGGATAATTTCTCTCCTTTGGTTTTTCAAAAGAAATTTATAAAGGTCCATTACCAGAAGCTATTAAAGAATTTAATCTACTGTGGAATAGAAGAGAACACTCTTATGTGGCTAAATAAAGATAAAAAAAGGCAGAAATTAATGGTCCATCCTCAATCTAGAGAAAGGTCATCAGCAGAATCTCAAGGCATCAGTTCCTTTGCCAGTGATGTTGAACGTTTATGTGATTTAAAAAAGAGAACAAATTGTGAAGTGACCCACTTGATGAAGATACTAAGTTATCCAAGATAGCACTAATAAAGGCAAATTATGAGGAATTTCAGCGGGGTCTTTAATACTGATTCCCTGGATGTAAAATGGAAGCAAAAGTTATTTAGTAAAGGCAGTGTTCATGGGAGAAGCCCAAAATGCAATAGTCTTATGTTAGTGTGTATGATGAGACTGTGAGTAGCCTCAAACTTCTCAGGATAGAGACCTTGGGTATTAATAGTTCTGTGGAAACATACACGTGTTCATTAGTGCCAAAACCCAGCAGTGTTAAAGATTATTAGGAAGGGAACGGGGAACAAGACAGAACACAACTGTACCACTGTGTCAGCTATGGACTTGTGTTTGTTAACACTGTGTGCAGTTCTGGTCTTCCTCATAAAAAGTACAGAGTGGAAACTGAAGAGTTAAGAGTGATGGGGAGTGCTTGAAATATGACATGGCTCCCATAGGAGAAATGACACAGTAAATTAGATCTTTCCAGCATAGAAAGGAGGGTGACTGGAGGATCTGACAGCACTTTGCAAAGTCATGAGTAGCTTGGAGAGGATGGATAAGAAATGGTTATTCACCCTGTATTTCATGAGGAGACGTCAGTTTATCAAATAAAATTTGCAGGCTTTAGGTTTCAAGCAAACATAAGTCGTTGAATAGTTATAAATTTGTTGAACAATGTGTATGTGAGCTCCTCATCTGCCACAGTGTCTTTTGGATACTGAGAGCCTACAAAGTTTCAAAACCCAACAGTTCACTATAAAATAACTCATCAGGTGTTAGGGACCTTAGTTTTGTGTCTGTAGAAGTTGTGGTGAAACAGGGTCTTGTGCAAGTACTGCTGCATGCTCTTCTACATACACCTTATGCCCTTTTTTGATGCAGTGTTGACCTGCCTGTTGACCACTTGAGCTAAAATGTTTTTGTGGACTGAGACATTGTCATGCTTATGTACCTTTCTTTGCCATATCACAGAGTGTTTGCCATCAGAGTAGTTACTCCTTTCCTCTCCAATCTGCTTCTCTCCTGCCTTTCTGTATCTGTGAGGATGCTGCCCCTGTCTGGCTCTTCTTACAGAGTCCCTTGCTCCAGATTTTTCAGCCTTGCTCTCATCTTTAGCTAACCAGATGCTACTGTCTTGTCCATCACCATTCAAGTCTCCTTACCCCCAGACCCGATGTTTCTTCACCTCTCATTTCCTTTTGAGTAATCCTCTTCCTACCTTTACATCTGCCTTTTCCTCTCAGCACATTCTCTTTTTCCTATCAGCATCTACTGAACAAGCCAGTTTTGTTTGTGTCCACTTGCCAGCCCTTAATCAGCTGTGCCTGCATCTATTGTCATCTCATTTCACACCTCACCTGAGCAAGCAGATAGGGACCATGTGATTCTTCCTGGAAGTGATGAGATTAGTCTGTTCCAGCATGATCGCAAAGGAGCCCTGTTCTAGTTTCAGCAGGGACAAAGTTAGCTAGCACAGTGATGTGTTTGGGGTTTAGGGTGAGAATAATGTTGGTAACACACTGATGGTTTAGTTATTGCTGAGCAGTGCTTGCAGTCAGTCAAGGAGTTTTCTGCTTCTCACCCCACCAGTGAGGAACTGGGAGAAAACACAGGACAGCTAACCCCAATGAGCAATATCATAGCATGCTGTTATAGATGGGCAAATTGAAAGAGTGACTTTCATATATTTAATTGTTAGTTAAGTTAATGAATTGATAAGTTAATTATTATTGTTAATGAGTTAAGAGTTTATCACAATTTTACTTTGAGTTAACTCTATGGTTTTATTTTTTATTTTTATCTTTTAATAGTTCCAATGGATTTAATAGGGACAAGATGGCTGCCAGAGACAGAAGGCAACCTTCCAGAACTTTCCCTATACAGTGTCAATCAGGGCATCAATCAGGCCAGACCCCATCTAATTTGACAACTGGGCATGCTCCCTGCGGGTGGAATTGAGCCAGACCTCCCTGAGCAGGTGAAGCAAGGGGTGGATCAGTATCACCAAGACCCAGGATTGGAGGAATGTAACAATGCTTTTGATTGACACTGGAGGGGGATAAAAGGAGCTGCACAGGCTCTGGAAGGTGTGCCTCTGGCCAGACCCACCATGCACCCAGCACTGTCCTTGGTATTGCGAGCATCCCCAATTGTTAGTTTTATTTTTATTAATAAACAGTTAAACTTTCTTAAAGTGAGATGTCATTTCTCACAATGCTCAGTATATAAACCAGGGGGAAAGCTGGCCAGGGACACTGCTCAGTGGCTGTCTGGGTATCAGTCAGTCAGTAGGTGGTGAGTGCAGAGCTTGTTTTGTAGTATAATAATACTACTACTAATTTTTAATTTTTACTACAAGTAGTAGTATTTCTCCTCACTTTGATTTCTATCCTATTAGGCTGTCTTTATCTGTATCTTATTTTTTTTTCTTTTAAATTTTTTTTTCCCCAGTTCTCTCCCCCATTCCACAGGGAGGGAGACAGTGCAGGGAATAAGTGAGCAAGCAGCCATGTGGAGTTCAGCTGCCTGCCAGCTTACACTACAACAAACACTTAAGATGAAGGAAAAATATCCTTCTGTCAGAGCAAAAAAGTGCTCTGGGTTCTGAGTGTTAATATATTTGTGTGTCTGTTAGCACTTCCTCAGATATAGAGAAAGCTGTAATTACTTCAAATTAGTTTCTATTTTATTTTTCAACAAACTACAGCAAAATTTACTTTATTGCAATGTTCTAAATAGACTGTTATAGACACAAATAGAGTGTTGTTTCTGATATTGCTTCATTTGTGTTGAAGGAAGATTCTGTTGCTCTAGTTGTCAGATGACCTGACTGCTGAGAGATACTCTACTTAAAGCTTAGCTAAGATGATGTATTGTATAACAAACATGGTCATTCATTTCCCCTTTGGTGGCTTCTGATGAATGTTTTAAATGGTCTTTAATTCTCCCTTTTCATTGAAAAACACAGGTATGTGATTCCATGTTTCCTTATAGTTGCATGTAATTATTTTTTTAAAACAAACCCCAAACAAAAATCTCACCTTAAGATATTTTTTCTTCTCCACTATTTCTATCCCATATGTGGCTTATAATACTGATTGAAGATTTCCTTAGTCCTCAATTCAATTCCATTATCTTGTAGGCAGGATGGAAGAACACTGTCAGTCTCTTTTTTAAGTTGCTGGCATTGTAGTTCTTTTTGAGCATTGAGTCCAACATTAAAACGGAACAGATCAGGGAAACTTGCAGTAATAATGCTTCGAGCTTTGAAATACAAAGGGGGAAAAAAACACAGTGGTGGGCACTGTGTAAAGGAAACACTTGGTAATGGGTGATGCTATTGAAACTGCATTTCCAAAGTCTTGTGGAACAGTGTATTGGGCCTGTGACATGCTTTTAAAATAGTCATTTCTTGTCTGAGCTCGCACTGTCCTCTGTCCCACATACATGGGCAATTGTGAGCAAGGCTCACACTGAACCATTGCTTTGTGCAGAAGCAGACAGTGAATTCCTTAGGAACACTGGGCATGGTTCTTTGTTTTTATCATTGTGTGTGTCTGTTAGTGTTTCTAGAGTCCTTTTGGGTCTGACAACAGCTGAACAACCTCTCGCTGTATGAAACACAAATTAGCAATGCTTCCTGGGTATCGGCAGCTGCTGAACAAACACTGCTATTGTGCACTTGAGTTGTATGTTATGTCTGTGTTTGTTTTTTTATGATTTTCAGCAGTATTTTATATTAATATTAACTGTTTAATTTAGAGGTGACGCTACATTTGAGCTCTGTCACTTTGAATTCAAGTTCTGAAGTAGTTTCTAGATTTGGTATTTTTTTCATGACAATACTTTCACCAAAACATCAGAATTACTTTTCAGGAAAAATGTGTTAATTTTTTTATAAATAAAGCACAGTAAGATGGTTTTTAATATGTTAACTGTAGCAAAAAAAATTTACAAATATATGTATGTACTGTAACAATATAACAGCAGTATATGTAGTGGGTTTTTTGTTGTCAGAGTGCTGCTATGACATAATCTCTGTATTTGGTTAATTTAGGCAGGCAAAACTGTGTTTAATTATTTAAGTGTCTTTCTGCAAAAGGTATTTTGGCTTTCAGTGAAAAACTTTAGAAATTTGTTTATAACTATGCTCTTACATTCTCATCTTCAGTGGATAGCCTGGCTTTTGGATAAGTTTTGTGTCAGAGAGCTCATCTCTAACCTTGAGTTTCAGGAAGTGTGGGAAAGAGCTTGGTTAATTTTCGGTCAAGGATTTCTCATTTAGGGCACATTGCCCTACAAGCAAAGATAAAGCTGGTACTTGAGATGTGACAGTGCAACGCCTCAATGTTTATCTGCTCTCGAAGGATAAATTGTCGATACTGGCAAGGGGAGGCATGGCAGCCTTATGGGGCTGTGCTTGAAGTGTTGGAAGTTGCTTAGTTTTAGCACATGCTCGTTCTTCAGACCTTGTCACTGACAACCTCAGTACAAAGAAGAGGAGTGGCCTCACATTGACCAGGCTCGGACCCAGCAGCATTCCCGTGAAATGGCAAGCTGGGATTCAAGGGCTGCAGGGCTGCAGTGGAATGACATCAGCCCCCTTCCTGCTGGGTGGATCGCGGCACTCAGTGTGTCTCTGGGGAAGGACTTACAGCACTTCATGCTTGTGTAAACATCCAGAATCTTTGCAAGTTGAACATGCTCGCATTTGAAAGTCAAACATGCTTCAACACTCCCAGTCTCCTCGCACAGGCATCTTTGTCATGCAATCAGAAATTCCTTTTAGTTTCCTGTTTCTTTCGCATGAAAGCTTACACTCATGGTTGATGCTGAGAATGGCTGAGTAGGAGGAGGCATTTTGTGTTGAAATATGGGAGTTTAATTTCTTGCAGAAAACTTCTGCAATGGAAAATATAAGTTGAGAATGGTTATGCATGATTTGTAAGAACCAAGCATCCATTAACCATCTAGGAACTTGGGTTTTGATGAATCCACATAAATACTAGATTCTCTTGGAAACTGCAAAAGCAAGATATTTGTAAGTATGCTTGTCATGGGATGAGCAGCAACAGGAACCCAAGAACTTTCTCGTGCAGCTGTATTTGGTACTTTAGGGTTTTTTTAACAGAGTTCCATCATTTCCAAATTCCATCAATTAATACTTTTGATTTTTTGCCCATGACTTCTTCAGGGTTGTTTTTGTTTGGTGTTTTTTAAGTTTACTTCTCTTGAAGCTCTTCAAAGCCGGGCATATGATTTGTCAACAGCACTGAAAGCTGAGAGCTGAGTAGACTACAGCTGTCAGCCCTCCATCCAAGTCTTCTGTAAAAAGAAGTGGAGCAGTAGTATATATTCTTTAAGGAACTCTTTTGACTGTGTGTGATTTTTGTGCTTGGAAAGCTGTGTGAAGGTCAGGCAGGGAGTAAGTGGTTGGGATGGGAGTGGATGTTCTGAGGACCCACCAGCTTGGCCCCAGGAAGCTGGGGAGCTGCTGATGGGTAGGTGTTCTGTCCCCTCCAGGGTGAGCTCTCATTTCCCTCCACCACCACCATCTGCCTGCCAGTCTCGGCCTGTTAGCACAGGACATGTCACGAGGAAGTGTCTGTAGGTTACTCATCCCTGTTGTTACAGGAAACTAAAGGAAGAACTACGGCGGTACCCAGGAGTGGGAATGCACTGACATTCACTTACCAAAGCAAGCATTTGTTGGGAATGTCTGGGTGTTTTTGTTTAATCCTGTGGTTGCATTTATTTATTTATTCTCCATGAGAAGACTTGCATTGGTTTATTTGTAAAGGACTGTACTCTTCTCTTTTCCACTTCTGACTTCATTGGGTTAAAAGTGAGGAAAAATGCCAGTGTAGGGGAGTCAGAAAGTGATGGAAAGGAAGAATCTGGTTCTGCAGAGCAGTTGTCCATGGCTAGTTTGGTTTTAAACTTCCTTGATTCATTCTTTTTATACATAGATCATGCCTGACCTGGAATCCCAGCTTGCCATTTCATGGGAATGCTGCTGGGTCTGAGCCTGGATGATGTGAGGTCATACCTTAATGATACCCACAGCCTCCTTGTTAACAAAATAAACCAAATAGCTTTAATATCCTGTTAGCTTGAAGGATTGCTGGTTTACTGATTGCAGTATAGTCTTTCCTGATGTGCAGTTGCATCTGTATTAGTGAATGTATGAGCAGTTCTGCATTTTTTTGGATTTAAACTTTATTCTGACATTTTGAGATTTCTTACTGACCTCTAAGTTGAGAATTAATTTTAGGGTTTTTCCAGTATGTTCAGAATCACATGGAAACTTTCTTAATGATCACTAAGGTAACTTAAAGGGAAATTTGTTCCAGGTAAATAATGTGAAACTGAAGCTAATACAAACTCTTTCAGTTTTAGTAGAACATATGGGTGTGCTTCAAAAAAGAAAAACAGCTTCAGTAATAATCTTCTTAACCTCCTGAGTTTTGTTGTTGTTTTCTACCAAGGAATTTTTTTTGTATATACCTAAAAAATGTATAATCAATAGATAAGCCTTGTATCTTAAGAATTGTTAGTTCTGTACTCAAGCTGATGTACTTAACCCAGCCATTGAAAACGCTTCCTAATTGTTCAGTTTGAAATACTGAAAGATAGCAAAAAACTGTAGTAGGGATAATGAATGAGGATTATGATTATTGGAAGTTATTTACTTTATGCGTTACTGTGTTTGATCTTTAACTCCCAGTGGCTTTGTCAGTGAGTTCTTGATGTGTAAAATATTTCGATTACCCTTTTTTTCTATTTGATCATTGCAACTAGGTCAACATAAAATTGAATCTTAACTACTTGATATCAAAGTGATTTTTGGTAACGTAAAATAATTTTGACTCTGTAGTAACATTGGCTTCTACTTCTTTTTCCAAAAGGTACTCAGATGAATACATAAACAGTATCTGCTTCTTAGGAAGTCTGAGCCTGCATGTTTTGAAGGAACTTGTTTTTTATTATTTTAGTTTTAGATGTTCGTAATTGAGTTGGTCTTATATATAATATGTTTTTATTCCTTTTTATTATAGCTTAGCCTAAGGAGTGATTTCTGAATATCTGCTATTTTGTGAAGTCATTATCTTTCCCTTGTGAATGTTCTTAATGTGTTAGAAGATTATTGACTATTCATGAGATCCTGTGAATACATCTGTCTGGACCCACCCAACAGATTACAGACCCTTTGGGAAAAGGACTATATTATATGCACCCTGCCCTGCAAGCATAGAATATCCTGAGTTTGAAGGGAGCATCAGGATCATCAAGTCCCAACTCCTGACCCTGCAGAGTACACCCCAAGAATCCTGAGAGTATTGTCCAAACACTTGAACTCTGTCAGCCTTGATGCTGTGACCACTGCCCTGGGGAGCTGGTTCAGTGCCCAACCATCCTCTGTCGCTTCCAGGGGGATGCCCAAGGGCTAACCGGGGTTGCAACCTTCCTAGAGAAAGCTTCCCGCAAGGGAAGAGCCTTTCCAGGGGC